>BRDA01011648.1:24533-37033 GCA_036984385.1 Crenuchus spilurus | reverse complement strand
GTGTGTGTGTGTGTGATCTCAGATAATAAGCTTGGCATGCAGGCCTTTATTTGTGTATTTGTGTGTGTGTGTGTGTGTGTGTGTGTGTTTGTGTGTTTGTGTGTGAGCATAAGTGTGGGTATGTATTGGGAGGCAGTGCTGAGTCTGTCTCTTTCCCCTCTGGCCATTTTCAATTTGCACATGCTTTGATGAGTGCACGCCTCTGTATATGTTTGTGTGTGTGTGTGGCAAGGTTTAGCCTGTCTTCTCCATTTTAAGCCCACTGTTAGCCCCTGTGTCTAGTTTTCAGCACTCTCTGTGTGAGATGACATCTCTGGGCCATGTTTTAAAGCAGTATTTTTCTAATTGATATGTACATTATAAAATATTACTTTTATGTAGAAACCTAATGGCTTTGCTTCTGTAATTCTTCTTCCATTAAGCTTTTTTTTAACCAGCACATATACAGTACTGGGCAAAAGTTTTATACATCTGAGAAGATTTTAAAACTTTGGTTGTTTATTTGCTTAGAAAAATACTAATTTTAGAACAAATATAAATAATAACATAGTAACAAATAACATTAGTAATAAACTGATTTTTTGACAGATTATTTAAACCTGTCCCAACCTCTCCTTATGGCAGGTCAGTATTACTTGTAGTTCTCTTTTTGTAGATACCTGGTTTGGTTAATCAGTACGTATTTAGGTTAAATGAAGCTGATGGAATTGAGGAAAATCCTTGTCTACTTTTTACTTATCAACTTATCTACTTTTTCCAGAACTAGAAATTCTTTTGATTGTGTTTATGTTTATTTACATTTATTCTAGTGATATAAGATATTGATGTATGCACTGATCAAAAGAATCATCGTAAATAATGTACTTTTGTGCCTTCACAGTACTATACTCATGTTCTTCATTATTTTATTTTATAATTATAACATTTTGCAGTCGACCCATCCACTCGTTAGGACCTTATCACTTGTAATGTCTCTGACTCTAGGAGGGTGCAGACTCAAACAGGCCTCCTTCAATGCATGTGAAGTCAAACCACCTCTTTTCTACATTGCTGCCAGGCAGCCAACGCATTTGGAGGCAAGTGTAAGATCCCCAATTCTCATTGATTGCCTGGCAGACGCCTGAGCCAGCTTAGATTACTTATAGCACTTTTCCACCAACACGGAACCGGCACCGTTCTGGTTCACGAACCTAATTTTGAACCGTTCGGCGCATTTCCACCAACAAAAATAGCGCCCCGAACCAGGAATGTTCGTTCGCAGCGGGAACCAAAAAATTCTTGGTTTTTCAGTGCAAACCAAACACACCAGCGCACTGAGGCGACTCGTAGCGTACAGTGGTCCACTGAAGAAACTCAGTTTTTGTTATCTGTTTGGTGTTCTCCGGAGTTTCAGGAGAAACTTGAGGGGAGTATTAGAAAGGAGAAACTCTACAGCGAGCTGGTGGAGGATTTAGCTCGGGCAGGTTTTGTTCGTTCAAGAGAGCGAGTGATAGATAAGCTAAAGAAGCTAAAAAAGGGCTACAGAGATTCTAAAAAGGAGCTATCGCACAGTGGAGTTGGACGAGGGAATGTACCGGCTCTAGATTTGACTTGTGAAGTGAAACAAACATTTGTACCAAGAGCACAAATGCTCGCAAGTAGTCGATGCGCTCCGGCATCTTTGTTTATAATTCCACTTTGTTGATGACATACACTGTGACGTATCCTCGGTTCACTGAAACTAGTGGAAACGCGGGCTGGTTCACTAAAAAGCACCGAGGTTCTCATAAGCCCGAACGGCACCAGTTCAAGAACCAGAGTTATTTTGGTGGAAAAGTGCTATTAGTAGTGCTGGGGGAGAGAGTACCATCTTACCCACCCAGAAAGAGTGGCCAATTTTTGCTCTTTCGGGCCTGGCTGCTGTTGGCAAACAGCATAACCTGGGATTCTAACTCATTTGAAATTCCTAAATTTGACAACATATGTTTTCTTGAAATTATGTAAATGCAAATTAAACCACATTATCTGCACTAAACATCTGTAGAATAAGGCATGTCTAGTATGGAAGCGTTCTTTTAATGTAAATTAATTAACAAGATTCTGTTCTAAGTCATTTTTATATCTATTTATTATTTAAATGTATTAATTAGATGAAAAATGCTTTGGCATGTGCCACATAAAGGTGCTTAATAAGAGTAATTAGTCAATTTTTTATTAAATGTTTTTGCAAAATAAAGAGCAACTGGTATTATGACATTTGGATCTAATAGTGATGATATGTAGAATAATAAAACAGGACAAAGTTACTTCAGGATATGTACAGGACTCCATTTTTTGTGGAAATGCCAATTAGAACACACATTTGTTAACAGATGTTCTATGGTTGATGTGATTCAAATTGTAGGTCACTTGGCTATTTCCAGGTTGAGGCTATTATACACTCTTATATATGCTGTCAGATTCTCCTGAGGGCTTAAATGTGATAAATATAAAACAGCAGTGTGTGTGTGTGTGTGTGTGTGTGTGTGTGTGTGTGTGTGTGTGTGTGTGTGTGTGTGTGGTACAACTTCATAAAACTCCCATATGGCATTGCTATGCCCCTTAACACTCATTGCGTAAGTTTAGCAGATGCTCCCTCACCAAATAAATCCTCATTTAGCAACTACACTTTCTTAAATTAGAGGTACTCTCACCCACCATCTCTCACTGAGTTCACTGGGTGTCTTGTTACATGGTTTGTTTTAAATACTAAAGCATAACACCCATTCTCAGTCTTTCTAAACCTGCTCAGAACGGCTGGTTTGAGTGCTTGTTTCTTTAATTCCTTTAGTGACTGCTCACTCCACCCTACAAGGGTATCAGTGGAGAGTCTAGCCAATGAGAATTAAGTTCTGTCATCATCATATAACTAGAGATACATGACATCACAAAGTGGTTATCACACACATACAGGTTCTGTTTTATACAGATGTTCCCATGGTTATCTCTCCACAAAACAAAAAGACTCAGCTGAGTCCTCAACCTGTAGTTTGAGCTACTTAAGTAGGGGCAGACTTAATTCTAATGATTCCTGATTTGATAAAAAATTTAGATTTGGCTCCACTTATTACACAATATAGTGATCCAAATTCCATTTTGACAGTTGTTTTGCTAATCAAAACAACTGATTGACTTATTTCACAGATTGTGGGTTGGAAAAATACCCAAATGTACAGAAATACTGACTACCCTTTAATTAAAGGTTCCTGAAT
This sequence comes from Crenuchus spilurus, assembly GCA_036984385.1. Lineage (NCBI taxonomy): Eukaryota > Metazoa > Chordata > Actinopteri > Characiformes > Crenuchidae > Crenuchus > Crenuchus spilurus. The sequence goes on along the minus strand of BRDA01011648.1, from coordinate 33,803 downwards.
GGTTCTTGTCATGGACATTTGGTAAGGTAAAGGTAAAAACCTTTAATAGGAATAGATTCATTATAAAAACATTACATTCAGTGTTGGTTCTTTAGACTTTAAAAAGTTCACATTCACAAAAACAGCCATTAAACTAATCATTGAGGCCATGCACGTAATTTGCGGGGGGGATAGGGGGGTTATGACCCCCCCCCAATAATCTGATCCAATCACTATAACCCCCCAATAAAGTCACATAATTTCAATTTACAAAAACATCTTTCATGAATAACTTGTTAATTTTCTTTATTCATGATCACTTTTGGGTAAAATACTTGCATGTTTAATCATTTGGAAATTTAACCCCCCCTTTCCCCACAAAAATTTGGTATCATTCAACCTCCACCAAGCAGCAGCGCTAGCCGTTTGCAGGGTTGCCAGGTTCGTGGTTTTCACGCCAAATTGGACTTGTTTGAAAATCCAGTCGCGGGTGAAAATTCAAGCGTAATAAAAAAATAATCCCTTATAAACAAAATACTAAGTCGTACACTCATAGTTGTTTTGCCATTTGCTTCAAACGTGTGGCAGACATATTTTGGGCTAGTTTAAGCTTCTGAAGGGCCGGTTTTAGACTGACTTTGGACTGGATATTTTTGCTGGACCTGGCAACCCTGACCGTTTGCTTGCTTGTGCGTGTGGGTGTCATAAGAAAAAACGAAAAGAGCACCAAAAAGTGGACAAAAAACATTTTTTCAATGTTGGTGGACAAGACCGCCTTGTAAAAAGCGGAAAAATCAAAATGAGGTAAATGTATATGTATTGTTAGCTGATGATTGAATAACTATGCCGCTGTGTATCAGACACACTATGAATAAACGTTCAGGTATTTTAGCTAGCTCCATTAGCTAGCTCCGCATTTCTTAATTGTTTAAGGTGCAGAGTAAATACAAAGAAAGTTAAATAAATACATAGTAAAAGCATTACAATGTATTTCTAATACGGTTACCCAAAATCTCCTGAATCCTTTTAGAAAAGTAAATGATTTAATAAATAAATAAATAAATAAATAAATAGGCAGACAGCTCAACCCCCCCAATGCTGGACCCAAAGTTACACCCTTGATTGAGGCTCTTTAGCATACTAAAGGTTCTTTTATTCTGGTACTACTCCAAAGAACCATTTATTACTTTTTTCACACTGTACCTTGCCCTTTAGCTCTCTCCTCTCTCCCGCTTTTGCTCTTTCTCTCGTTACACTTTTTCATATTCATCTCTTTATTTTGATCTCAAGCCCGGGGGAAATTAACATTGTGGTATAAAAAGCAAACTCTGCAGCATGCCCACAGTTTCACTCAAATTCTGCCATTATCCAGAATGAATAAACATTTTATTTTAAAAGAATGGCTTTTAGCCATTTTACTCCACACATGGATTCACTGTAATAGAACATGCAGATGTATAAAAAAAAATAATGGTGAGATTTTGTTGAGGCCTAACCTGACTCAGTCAGCAATTCTTACATGTACATGTCAAACTAGCTGACATATTTCAAGCTTTTCTAGTCGATATATTCCAATGTCAACTGCTGACACTGTAATATACCTTTACTTCCAGAATTATTAACAGATAACAGCTAGAATGTGCCCTGAAATCTCCTGGTTATTAGAAGCTCTAAAAATTATAATTAAAATAAAAATAATATAATCACATTTATTTATTATTTAGAAGCCATGTTTTCTTCCATTGTTTAGCGGTGTATAGTAATAGAGTAGTATGTGTATTTTTTACCACCACTGGAAACTATAAAAGCAAAACAAGACAGATGTTGACCTCAACAGGACAGGAAAAGGGTATGGAAGTACTGCTATAGGGCAGTAAATCCAACATCTGGAACAATGTTGAACATGGCAGGGATAGAGCTCATATCTACTTATGATGAGGAAGTTAGACATGGACAAAGGTCTAAAACAGAAATATGCACATTTCTTCCAATCTTTCTTTGAGGAACATCAAAGAATGTTTTTAAACATTTCAATAATTTTCTCACACATCTTACACAAAGTGCACATTTACTCAGCCTTTTGTGGACACTGAATTTGTGCCAAATCATGATTTCAATCACTTGTTGACATCATCTGTTTGAAATCACATCATTAGTTACAAACCGGATTCCAAAAAAGTTGGGACACTAAACAAATTGTGAATAAAAACTGAATGAAATGATGTGGAGGTGCCAACATCTCATATTTTATTCAGAATAGAACACAAATTACAGATCAAAAGTTTAAACTGAGAGAATGTATCATTTTAAGGGAAAAATATGTTGTTTCAAAATTTCATGGCATCAACAAATCGCCCCTTCTTCTTACAACACTCAACAGACGTCTGGGGACAGAGGAGACCAGTTTCTCAAGTTTAGAAATAGGAATGCTCTCCCATTCATGTCTAATACAGGCCTCTAACTGTTCAATCATCTTGGGCCTTCTTTGTCGCTCTGTTCTCTATAGGTGAAAGATCTGGACTGCAGGCTGGCCATTTCAGTACCCGGATCCTTCTCCATGATGTTGTGATTGCTGCAGAATGTGGTCTGGCATTATCTTGTTCTATTACGAATAAAATATTGACATTTGCCATCTCCACATTATTGCATTCAGTTTTTATTCACAATTTGTTTCGTGTCCCAACTTTTTTGGAATCCGGTTTGTAGTTTTTACCTCATTACTAGCTCTAAATTGCCCCTTTCTCAGCTTTTTTGGAATCTGTTACAGATCTGAAATGCAGGAATGTATGTATATTATCAAATGAAAAGAAGTTGACCAGAAAAAACATGACAAATATCTTCGAGCCATAAAAGAAATAAAAGTCAAAGTAAATCTAAGAAACTGTTTTTTTCTGTACTGTCCTAACTTTTTTATTTGGCTTTGTAAATGTATGCGTAAAACTAAACTCTAAGGTCTTCTAAGGACTAAATAAATGTGATCATGTTTGGACAATAATCTTTCCATTTGGAATCACAGTCACAGTCATAGTACTGTTTTCTTAATTCCAGCTGATGAGTTGCATTTTAAATGGGCTTATATGTCTGTGGGAATAGCTGTAAAATCCGCCGATTGTAATCTGGCTTCATGCTTAACTGTAAGGCAAAAAAGAGGATGCTGAATAGATAAAGAGTATAGAGAGATAGCTGGCAGCTCCAATTTCAGCCATGACCAAAGATGGGAAGATGAATACAAAACCAAATATTAGCCGGTGCATTTCCTCTGAACACTTTTAAGCTATAACTGAGAGTGAGCGAAGGGGCTGGGATGGTAAGAGAGAAGGCCAAAAAGGAGATAAGGTTAAAGAAAGGAGATTTTGTACAGTTCTGTCTATGTGTATATGTTATAGGGGGAGGTTGCCTAGATCCCTGGCTCTGCTTTGAATCCATCCCATCCCCCCAGCCCAACACCCCTCTAATCAAGTCAGCCCCTTAAAGTGATAGAGGGCAAAAAATTTAAATTTACACTAATTTCTTCTTTGCCATATGCGGAACTTTAAGGCTAATGTAGCTATCAAGCAATGGAAATTTATTCCCCACCCATTAGCACTAAACAGCATGGCTGAATCATCAACATTTGTTGCAAACACACTGATTGTTAAATAATTAAAATGGCATGTGTTTGTAGTTTCTAATACGGTGTGACATAATATGCATGTGCTTCTAAAAAAAGTGTAATATTTAAATTATAATTTGTGTTTATGATTTCATTCAAAAAGGTAAACTGTCATTTTATATTTATTGCACGTGAAGTGTCATTTCAAGTCTTTTTTGTTTTGTTTTACTGTTAATCAGTTTGACGTACAGCTCATGAAACTCAGAAATCCAGAATCTCAGATTATTAGAATATTTCAATTTGAGTAAATTACTATTCAAACAGTATGAACATAAAAACAAAACAAGGCTTGAAATGTGTCACTTTACATGTAATTAATATAAAGTATATGACAATTTACCTTTATGAATGAAAATATGAACACAAATGAACTTTTTCACAATATTCTAATTTTTGGAGATGAGCTAGTACATTAAAATACACCAAAGATTTAGCCTTCATATCAGCATGTCATGCATTACAGGAAATACAGAAATGCAGGGCAGTGTTCACAATGCTAATTTGTTTTCATAGACTTTAGACATTACTTTAGCTGAAATTTAGCCCAAACCTAAGGACGTAAGCTCCAGAAGCAAAGCGTACCTTGACTGATCTGCTGCATTTGTTATAAGGCATAGATTATGGAAATGAGATTTTTCACTGAACTATCATTTTAATGTCATATTTCACCCGCTCTTCACCTGCCCTGTTCCCCTGCCTGTAAGGGCATTAGCCCCTCCATCTCTGTCATTAGAACCACCCTCCCATCTCTGACCCAATTTTGGGCAATGAGGGGTAAGAGGGGTCTATTGTTTGAGTATGCCATAGAGAGAGAGGAGGAGTGGAAACGAGGGGATATACAAAACCCCCCACACGCCCCAGTGCCGCACACACACACACACACACACACACACACAGAGACCTTCAGCTCCACATGGTTGTCAGATGTGTGTAAATGTCTGCGTCCAGCTACATGCTGGCTTTAAAGTCAGCGAATGCTCTTCGAGGTGGTTTTAAGAAAAGAAAAGAAAAGAAAAGAAAAAAGAGGAGTGAAGAGAGATGAAAGGAGAAGAGGGGGAGTGGAGAGGCAGACACAAAAGATGAGAGGCATTCGGGACGCCCGAATGTGTGTGAGTATGTTTGACTGTCTGTGTGTGTGTGTGTGTGTGTGTGTGTGTGTTGCAGCAATGTGTGTGTTCAGCTTAAAGTGTGTTTTTGAAAGACTTTGTCAGAATTAAAACTGATTCTAGTGTATTATATGCACTGTATCTCTAATCTCTAATACTATGTCCTTCATAGTAGAAGCATGTATACACTATATACTGTATACCCCACAGCACATACACTGGCTTCTCTCTTCCCTTTTCTCTTTTTCATTCTTAGCGCTGCATGATTGCCCCTAAATGGTCAGGAATTCTATTTTTAGTCCATTCTGCTAAACACTCTTTCCGAGATCTTTCCATTCTTGCCCGTTCCTTCATAGTGTTTACTTTCTCCCCTTTAGAGTAAAGGCAGAATCTTCTATACCGAGTAAAACATCAGTTCTTTCAGGAAGATTTCTGGCACCAGTCTTTGTGCATCGCTGAAGGCTTATTTACACATCTAAAAGTCAACACTGTTCATCTCGATTGCCTGTAGTAAGAGAAAGTAAACACCAGAACCTTGTTGAGCCACATGTTAAACTACTTAGAAAGAGCTCATCAAGACCAATGAACCATTTTAAATCATAGTGCACTCATTCAAATAGAAATCTATTATATTAGTGCTTCTTAAAAAATTGAATATTGTGTAAACTCATTTTTATCTTTAATTATATGCAATGTAAATTACTATTTGGACAGTATCAACATTGAAACAAAACATGCTTGAAATATGGTACTTTATGCATAAAGAATATCAAATATTTGATAGTTCAAAGTATGAACACAAATGAATTTTTCATGATATTCTATATTTTCACATAAGGAGCTGTCGTCATTTATAATCAGCTTCAGAAGTTAATAGACGGGGCAGCCATGGTCTAGTGGTAAGGATCTGGTCTTGTGACCAGAAGGTCGCTTGTTCGATCCCCAGACAGGACATGACTGAAGTGCCCTTGAGCAAGGCACCTAACCCCCTAACTGCTCCCCGGGCACCGGTGGATAAGGGCTGCCCACCGTTTTGGGCACCAATTCTCACAGCCGTCTGTTTCACTATACGAATGGCTTAAATGCGGAGGTCAAATTGCGTTGTGTGAAAAATCACATTGGCTAAATTGGTTGATCTTAATCTTAATGCAGGATTTCAGAATTCAGCAAAACAACCTCAAAGTTCTGCAATATCCTACTCCAAATCAATTGTGTTGTGGACACTACCAGCTTGTCCTCCAAGCATCTCTTGCAGCCCCAACCTCAGCCAAATTAATGGGTTCACAGGAACTCAGTAGTGCTGCTGGTTGATGATTAGGGTGGCAGGCAGTGCGTAAAGCAAGGACCCCTTCTCCATAACTCACGAAACCCATACATGCTATAAATCATTGTATTGGATTAAAATAGCTACAATCTTCTAATTGCAACTGAAAACAACTTCAAAACAAACGTAACCTGTATTTCATGACTTCAAAATCCAATCCACAGCCAGATGTTTCAAGCATCTGGGCTATTCACCAAAAATATCCACAAATCCCACAAGTTTAGATGTTTAACAATACAAGCTCATATATTTCATATGCATACTAGCGATGCACCAAAATTAAAATTTTTGCCTGAAACTTAACAAAATCAAAATTAAAAATTCACCCGAAGCCAATACTGAACATTGTTTGTTTCACACAGTGTTTCCTTAAGTTTGCCATTTTTTAAATCAGTGTATAAATTAAATAGGCTAAATGTATTTTTGACATGATTTTCAAAGAAAAAACTATTACTAAACTAAAATTTTTAAATATTTATTGAACACTGGACATTTTTAACATCCCCACATACATACCAATAAAGCACAATATAACTTAAAATAAATCAGCAAAAAAATGTGTGACATCAAATGATGATTGATATCTGTCCTCATGCTGCCTAGCAAAAGTGTTAACTGTTTACAGACTGTTAACCATCATTTTATAAAGGCAAGAAGCCACTCAAGATGCTGAATTGCTATCCTGCGCTTTTCTCCGAGCGCTTTTAAAATTATTTAAGTAAACACAACACTTCCTGGTCTGTTAAGACTAGTTGAAGACAACAGCTCATCCTTCACCAGAAAGTCTTGGATCCTACAGAAGATCCTTGGCTTTAAATTACAATGCTTATACGAAGGCTGTTCTTGGTGTAATTTAACCCCAATCATATAAGCGTGTGACAAACAGCAGACAATCCCAGTAAAACAGCTTCCAATGTTGGGCTAGTCATTAGCCAGGGTTAGTCTCTCATAGTTTGTCTTACAGAAACTAGCTAAGCAGCAACATATCTTTATAGTGCGAGTTGGCCAGGTTTCTGACTGAAGGGTAGTCTTAAAAAGGGTTTTCCATTAAATACACCACAGACCTGTCGACATTCTGAGATACACAATGATGTTTGGCATTTGAGAAACTGCTCACAGGCCCATCTTCAGGACACTAAGAAGGGTCAGTCATCTTTAGACCTGCTTTTGTGAGCTTCTTTGTTACAATTTTTGTTACACCTTCTGTGATTAGTTAGAAGGGCCTGACTGCATGCCAGTGAATGATTACTCGATTTACTTTGATATACACATGAGGAACATCTGTCATTTACTTACAACTTAAGACAATGAAAGTTAGATTTCTAAGGCTTTTGCACAGCTCTTTGCACATCAGTTATGTATAGCTAATATATACATATATACTTTGCTTTTAATGGAATATTGCACACAGTTAGTGTTTTCTCTGCTTTTAAATTAACAGGTTTTCTCTAAGACATTAACTTTCTAGCTATAAATAACTAGAACACACACTAAACCAAGGCTGCTGCCATAAAATGCACATTGGGAGGGGTCCTGCAGGGTCCATTATGGGAGATACTCTGCCCTTAACATTAGCTGATTAGCTGAAAATGCTAATCAGCACCGTTGTTGGTTGCTGAGTGAATGTATGACTGATTAACTTTCCAGTTAACTTAGATATGATAGTTAATAATAGTGATGATTGATTGATAAGCTCTCGCAAAATGGTCCATTTTTATAATAAACATTTTTTACTTCCACTCCATGCAATTACTGACACTTCTTAATAAATACAGTACTAGCCCACGACATGTGTTACATTTTCATACACTAAGAGGTGTGATGCATTGGTGTTACAGTAATAAGTGTCCCATTAGAAACTGTGAGCAACATTGATGGATCCTAACATTACACAAAGCTAGTGGAATATAATTTTTATTTTACATATATCATCACATCATTTTATATCATATTGTATACTGGGAGGAACATTATAGGTGGGGGCATGTCATACAAACCAGATTCCAAAAAAGTTGGGACACTAAAATTGTGAATAAAAACTGAATGCAATGATGTGGAGATGGCAAATGTCAATATTTTATGCGTAATAGAACATAGATGACAGATCAAAAGTGTAATCTGAGTAAATGTAACATTTTAACGGAGAAACATGTTGATTAAAAATTTCACAGTGTCAACAAATCACTCATGCAACCCCATACCATTATCCATTATTATGTACATTATCCAAAAGGTTGGGGGTCACAGAAATTTTCCCATGACAACACATACTTTTATTTCAGGAGAGAATTTTTTTTTCTAGCCAATTCCAGACCATGATAAAATCCACACACATGCTACAGCTCCAGATACTCACTCTCTCTCATTCCAGTGTATCCATGATATTCCTACATCCCGAGATGCTCTGCGTAAAATATATGCTAAACAGCTGTACTAAAGCCTATAAGCTCACTGCCCACCTATGGGAGCTAAAAAGCTAAACTAAAACTAAAAAGCTGTCCGAGCTCTCTCTCCTACCATCTGGAGCATTTGTGAATTTTATCATAAAAGTGGTAATGTACTTACATAAGAAAGCACAAAAATGTTTGCATTACAGTTACAGTAATGTGATAACTTTTTCTTGTGATGCAGAGCTAAGGTAAAGCACTACAGTGTATATTACAAACCAGATTCCAAAAAAGTTGGGACACTAAACAGATTGTGAATAAAAACTGAATGCAATGATGTGGAGATGGCAAATGTCAATATTTTATTCGTAATAGAACAGATGACAGATCAAAAGTTTAATCTGAGTAAATGTAACATTTTAAAGGAGAAATATGTTGATTCATTATTTTAGTGTCAACAAATCCCAAAAATGTTGGGACAAGTGGCTGGAAAAAGGAAATTGAGCATATAACGAACAGCTGGAAGCAGGGGTGTCATAGTGGGGGGGAAAGTGAGACTGAGTTACCAGGGCCCCAAGTGGGGCGAGGGCCCTTGAGGAGTCTGGAATCTTATTTTCCTTTAAATATTAAAGCAAATAATATTTGATAATAGGGGCGAGGGCCCCTGGGCACTGCTTGTCCATAGGGCCCAGAATTTGGTGCCAACCCCCTAGCTAGAAGACCAATGAACACTAATTAGGTCAATTGACAACATGATTGGGTATAAAAAGAGCTTCTCAGAGTGTCAGTGTATCTCTGAAGCCAAGATGGTAAGAGGATCAC
>BRDA01011648.1:11207-24433 GCA_036984385.1 Crenuchus spilurus | reverse complement strand
GAAGGCCCAATACGATTGAACAGTTAGAGGCCTGTATTAGACATGAATGGGAGAGCGTTCCTATTTCTAAACTTGAGAAACTGGTCTCCTCTGTCTCCAGACGTCTGTTGAGTGTTGTAAGAAGGGGGGATGCCACACATTGGTAAAAACTTTTTTGGGATTTGTTGACGCCATGAAATTTTGGAAACATATTTTTCCCTTAAAATGATACATTCTCTCAGTTTAAACTTTTGATCTGTGATTTGTGTTCTATTCTGAATAAAATATTAGATGTTGGCACCTCCACATCATTTCATTCAGTTTTTATTCACAATTTGTTTCTTGTCCCAACTTTTTTGGAGTCCGGTTTGTATTTGAATCATATTTCAGTTTCAGACTGTTTGAGACAGTTACATGTAGAGCTGGGCGATATGGCCAAAAATTTTATCACGATAATTTTTTCTATATTGATCAATCTCGATAATTATCACGATATAACATTTTCTAACATTGTCATAGTTTTAAACAACATCTTTTTAAAAACATCAGACTAAATACGTGAAATGGTACTATTTAAAATATTAAAATGTTTATTGCCAGAACATAATATTGTAGCGTCTGTCTGGACGTGTTGAAAGGATGGACGAGAAAGACGTTTACTGTCGTCGCTTTATTGTTGAAACTTACAATGATTGCTGTCAGTCACAGCCACTCAAACATAACAGGCTAGAGAGCCAAGCTAATATGCCAATGCTAGCACTTAGCAGGAGGAGCTAACAAGCAATAGTATTACACGTCAGAACTCACTGTCAAGCTGCTTAGACGCGAAAATGGAAACGAACGTTAATGCTTATCGAATTCTATGGTCCCGGCTTATCATCGTCATTGAGGGAAAACTTATTGTGAGAAAAATTGAGATTGTTTTATTGCCCAGCACTAGTTACATGGAATACTCATCATCCAAGAGAACAATATTAATTTTGTGCTATGCATTTAAAAGAGAATTCTATTATAAAATACACTTTTAAATTAATATTGTTCTGAAATTAATGTTACAAAAAAAGATTAGTGTATTTCCATTTCAGAAGGCCATACTGGTCATTTTGGCTGTATTCAGTAGTGGAGTAAGGTAATCAGGGGCCCCTAGGTTAACGAATGGGCCACATGCCTCATTTATTAATCTCTTCCTAACGTTTTTCTGTTATCTCGAGCTTGTTGCACTATGAGGCACCAGATTTAAAAGACAGTGTGATATAGTGGAGCCTTCACTGTGTTCCGTAAGTTCACTATGACTGCTTCCACTGTTTAAAAGATTCTCACAGCAACATGGCTTTGAAACAGTGCTGCTAATTTATGTGTGTTTTTAAAAGGGGGAAGAACTCCTTTCAGAACTGGCACCTGAACGTTGACTCTGCTAAATGTAACCAGTTACATTCACTCACATTGTCCTTTAGACCTTCAAAGTGATTATTCAAAGCAAAAGATATTTCTGCGATTTGTTTTAGTCAAGTTCATGTACATTTACACAGACATAGCAAAATGTTATGGCCACCTGTTTAATAGTGGGAATAACAACCCTTGAGTGTTTGCTCATTGGTGATCCCAGACACTTTCCTTGTTGTTCCTGTGTTCATTATAGAGCTAAATGTAGCATGGTAAATATATAAAACATAGATGGATCACCAAATGAGCTGAATGATGACGTATGGTGGAGGTAGTGCTGCATGGGCTTAATGTGATACGTTTTAATTATTTGTTGTCATTGAGATATTCGAATTAAACTTGATTACAAATGTAGATATTCTGTAGCAAAATAGTACATATCAATAATACACATGTAAGTAAATACTGGGAAAAAAAAGGTCATTTTGGTTCTCATAACACTGGGAGGGAAGTTGAAATGCTCTTGGGAGGCACGCAATGTCCAATCTCAGTATACCTTCATTATGATTGCTTCAGAACATCCCACAGTTAACGATTTCCAAAATGCTACTACCCTTTACCTGGGGGCGTCACTCAAATCATGTCCTTTGCCCATAATGATTGTTTTGTACTCTGCTACAACTGACTGGTGGGCTCGCTTATTTATAAATGCAGTACATCCTGTCACATTTGGAGTTTATTCAAACCAGGGGTGGTCATGATATTTTCATATGACTGTGTAAATTAATGTCAAATTAAGTAATACATTAATTTAAATGATAAAATACTATCTGTTGATCTGTATTGATGCATCTGCCAAGTAGCAAATGATCCAATGCATCGATAGGACATATCTTTATTTTTTATTATATTATATTATTATGTGTGTTACTTTTCCTCTACACTCTCTGTACACTCCTGTGCTGCAGGAGGCAGTATATGATGTAAGCTTGTTGCAGTCCAAATAAAGCCTTGCATGCATACTTATTTTTACATTTACGAGTGTGAACCATGTCTAGTAAAACAGTGGAGGGAACCTAAGTTATATTTTCCTGGAGTTCGGAATGTCTTCTAGGATGCACTGTGAAGCCAATCCGCCCCATTTAAATTAAGACAATTTATGAAGAGGAGGAGTTTGAGGTGGAGGTGGGGTGCAAAAATTGTCATATGAAGATAAAAATGAGTGAAAGAATTTATATTGAATGTGTCCCAGTTGTGCACTAAACACCAATACTAATAAGGTATATGCACTAACTTACTAGTACAGATGTTGTCAGCTTGTGGCTCAAATTCTTAACATACTTAACACTTCTGATAACAGGAAGTGATGAATTGCAGTGTAACCCTACCTCATAGCAAGCCGTCATGTCGAGTTGCCATCCGTCAATTTTTCAAACATTTGCAGACATCCACAGTCCCTGCTTTTCTGTTGCACATTACTTTGTGGGACAAATAGTGCCTTTTTTGTCTTCTTTATGTCATTTCATATCGACTGCCGACTCCAGTTTTGAACTGACATTTGACTTTTCTGCTGTCAAAAATCTCAAAATCATTTGTTAAATGAAACAATGTATGTTCATGTTGTGATGAACCTTGTGATTTACACCCAAAATAAAGACCAACCATTAATCACACCAACAAAAAAAACATGTATTTAAAAAATGACATAATATTAAGACAAAAAACTTTAAAAACGTTTAAAAGCCAGTGTATGAGTACTCCATCCTCAGTAGAGGCTGGAATAAGAATAGCACTCCTGAGTCAGTCTCATAAATGTGATTAGTGTGAGTAAGAGTGAGGTGGTATAGCTAAAGTGTTCAGTGACTTTGCCTGTGCCACAAATAATGACCATTGGCATTGTCTGGTGGTTATTTTTTGGTTTGTTCACCTTTCAAGAAGCAGCACACCTGCACATCAATGTATTCCATTTGAGATGCAGTGGAGAGCTGGAAAAGAACAGAACAGAACAGAACGTGAGAGAGAGAGAGATAGAGAGAGAGAGAGAGAGAGAGAGAGAGAGATGAAGACAGCAGATGAAAGCAGGTTGGCACTGATGTGGGTGCAAGGACATTCTGCTGAGCATGTACCCTGTCTGCCATTCTCCACTGCCCAGGGGGAGGGCACAAGTGATGAGATAACTGTGTGTGTGTGTGTGTGTGTGTGTGTGTGTGTGTGTGTGTGTGTGTGTGTGTGTGTGTGTGTATGGGTGTGTGTGTGTGTGGGTGTGTGTGTGTGTGTGTGAGAGAGAGAGAGAGAGAGAGAGAGAGAGAGAGAGAGAGAGATAGTGTGTTGCATACACATAGCAGACCCGAGCTGTAATCACTAAGTAGCATCAGCAATTTCTGTTTAATTTGCAGTATTGAGTGGAGATTGCATAATACTGCATAATACTTATGGACTGTACACTTGAATAAAGATATGACACAATTTTGCAGAATCAGAAAACATACAGCTTTACAACAGTAGCCTAAGTTTTACCGTCAGTGACACTGACATACACTGTATATAGGTTGAAAACTATTCATTTGCATGATATATTAACAAAGGTTTATTTCTATGCTAGGTTGCAAACAAGGGACCCCTACTTATCAACCATAATAATAATAATAATAATAATAATAATAATACAATTATTATTATTATTGTAAAATTATTAATTATGGGAAATAACAAACATATGATATTGTCATATAAAAATGTCATTCACAGCCCCCAGAAGGGACACTTTCAGGTGTCTTCAAATCCAGTTCCCGGTTCTGGATTGTATGATTTCTTGTGGCGTTTAAGAGCTGATGTAACTGACTGGTCACTTAGCACCTTACGTACAAGTAACTACAAAATCCCAGACTGGAATATGGATTCAGGATTCAGATTTGAAGACCAGGGTTTTATATTGTGTGAACATTTCATCATGAATGGTGAGCAGAAAAGGTCTTATTGTAAGTTAGGCTTTTCCTTATCTGTGAAGATCTGATTTTAAAGACTGTAACAGTGACAATGAGAGTGTACACTTATCATTTGTCTATAAGACTAGTACACAGTAAATCTGCCAGTGTTAAATCAACACTATTAGAGTTAAAATAACACTGAGAGTGTTACATTTTGACACCCTCAGTGTTAATTTAACTCTAATAGTGTTGATTTAACACTGGGATATTTACTGTGTAGAAGCATGTGTGGGGGTAGTTTTGATGCCTGGTGGTTCACTAACATGTCACCAGCTCAACATTCCATTTTCCCTTTGGGGATCATTGTTGTTTCAACCTTGAGAGAATAGCGGGATAAACCGAAAGAAAAAGGGGGGAGGGATTATTGATGCTGTGTTTGTGTTCCTTGGTTGTCATATGGGAGTGTACACGTGTACATATATGTGTGTGAGTGTGTTGTGAACGTGTGACTCACTCTTGCTCTGTGGGTCTTCCTTTCTTCACCCCCAATGGCCCTACTAGCAGTCTCAGACAAAGATTAGAGTTGAAGGGCCAGCAGGGGCTGCTGGTTGTGGAGAGAAGGGCAGGAGACAGAACAATGCCCCGATTGAAAGTTCTTTTTTGGGCTGGTGGCTCTAGGAAAGCCCTAGGCTTGTCTTACTGCCTGGCCAAAATTGCGGGTACACATAAAGGTTAATACAGACTATCAGGCAGGAAGGACATTGAAGAATTCTCACACTCTTTCAGCCTGCCTACACACACACACACACACACACACACACACACACACACACACACACACACACATTATTATTGCTTGCCTGACATTTCTCAGACTTGCCCTTATATGGTCATAGCAATCAATAGCTTAAAAGTTTTATTGGGACACCAAATGTAAACATTCATCTTAGAAAAATGAGCGGAGAGAAACCAGAGAATGCATACACAGAGCTCAAAGCACAGGCAACAGGCAAAGCCTAGCTTTACAAAGGCAAACTCAGAGTAATGAGGTTGATCACATTACTCAGTAACACTTGTTCCTCAGTGCAACATTAAAAATGATTACAAAACAAATGAAATAAGTGGTTCAGAAAGATTTTAAATAGAAAATGCAATACTGAAATACATTTCTGCTTGTTGTCACTCTAACAATGCACACTCGGATAACTTTGCCCCATTTATGACATCATTCCTTTTGCTTATCCAGGCTTTCCATCTTCTTTGGTCACAAAATGAACTTATATTAACTATAAGGAAAGATCACATCATTAGAAACCTCTTCCCTGTACAGTAGATCCGTCTTGATGATCTACAGCCCATCTGTTTACGTACAATGTGAGCATCAACCCATCCATCCTGAACCCATCCTTCAGCCATGGTCAGAGTCTGACCACAAAATTTTCTCCATCATCGTAATTTTTGTTTCATTCATCTGACTTGATTAATTTTACTGTTTCACTTCCTGAGCCTGAGGGCACACCAAGCAAAAAGTTCTTGCCTATTCAAACCACTGTAGACTTTTAGTGAAGGCTGGATATCTTAATTGCTAATTAAATGGCATTTCTTGGCACTATTCCAATCTTATTGATCGATTTGCTGCAGCTAAAGACACTGGACCTCATTCACCAAGCATTCTTAAGTAGAAATGTCTTCTTAAAACCCACTTACGTTTTCATTAAGGTTCTGGCATTCACCAATATTTTCTTATTTGGGATTTTTTCTTCAGTTAGAGCCAAATCTATGCCCATTCAAGAGTACACTTATGCCTTCGAGTTCTGACTGGTTTGTGTAAAAACAACTGGTTAATGAGTTTTCTGCAGTTTTCCAGGTTTATATTATAGGATCAATTACAGTAACATTTAACAAGAAGTAACAAATTTAAGAACAAGCCTAGAAAGATAATGACAATTGAGATCCATTGATACTGTCTACTGAACCTGGTATATAACGTCATCGCTATATATTCAAAATGCTCTCTCGCTTTTTTGCAGAGTCTGTGAGCTGTGCCGTCTGGGACACTGTCTGCCCCATTGTCATCGGACGTCATGAGCTGGAGCTTCCTAACGCGTCTGCTGGAGGAGATCCAGAACCACTCCACGCCGGTGGGGAAACTCTGGCTCACCACACTGGTCGTCTTCCGCATCGTGTTAACGGTGGTGGGCGGCGAGTCCATCTACTATGACGAGCAAAGCAAGTTCGTCTGCAACTCAGGCCAGCCAGGGTGTGAGAACGTCTGCTATGATGCCTTTGCACCGCTCTCGCATGTGCGTTTCTGGGTCTTCCAGATCATCCTCTCCACAATGCCCTCACTTCTCTACATGGGTTATGCAGCCAACAAGATCTCGCACAATGATGAATTGAGAGGGACTGGAGGAGGAGCTCCAGCAGGAGATGGGACAGGGAGTGGTTACACTCAACGGAGGCCCAGGAAGATGTATTTCGGGGCACGGCAGCATCGGCCAGGACATGAAGACGGAGAGGAAGAACGAGAGGATGACCCCATGATCTATGAGGTACCTGAGATAGACAACAACCGGAGAGAGCTGGTACCTCCACGCCCCAAGCCAAAGAGGCGTCATGATGGCCGGAAGCGTATCCGTGATGATGGTCTGATGAGAGTGTATGTATTGCAGCTGCTGATTCGTTCTGTACTAGAAGCGGGGTTCCTCGCTGGACAATACTTGCTGTATGGCTTCAGGGTTGTGCCTGTGTTTGTATGCTCAGACATGCCTTGCCCACATAGTGTGGACTGCTTTGTTTCACGACCCACAGAAAAGACCATCTTTCTACGCATCATGTACGGTGTTAGTTGTCTCTGCCTGCTGCTCAACGTGTGGGAGATGTTCCACTTGGGAGCAGGGGCCATTAAGGATGCCCTACGCAGACGTAATGCCTCAACAGGTGATGATGAGTACCAGCTGGGCCTGCTGGGGCCTGGGGGTGTCTCTGTTGGAGTAGGTGGGCCAGCACTCAGTGAGGGAGAAACAGTAGATGAAGTTGGGGGTGGGGTCAGGGAAGCAGACTACGTTGGTTACCCTTTCTCCTGGAACACACCTTCTGCGCCACCAGGTTATAACATCGTGGTGAAGCCAGAGGCCATGCCTTACACAGACCTGAGCAATGCCAAGATGGCTTGCAAGCAGAACCGAGCCAACATCGCACAGGAAGAGCAACAGCAGTATGGCTCCAACGAGGACAACTTTCCTTCAGCAGGTGACGCCAGGCCACCTCCAATCAACAAGGATGTCATCCAACTAGAGGCAGCCATTCAAGCTTACACCCTCCAGCATGCCAATAATAACGATGAAGACATTAATGACAACCCTGATAATGATGATAAGCCACAGAGTAACATCCCACCTGCCCCTCAGAAAGAGCGTAAAAACAGACTTAAACACAGCAAGGCTGGCAGTGCAGGGAGCACTAGTAGCAGTAGCAAGTCTGGAGAAGGGAAACCATCCGTATGGATCTGACACCATGTATATTTCCTTACATCTCTATGTAGAATCTTGGGCATTGGCATATACACACCCTGTCACACAGACTCACAGATTTGGGATACAGTACAGTTCCTGAAATACCTTTTGTGCCTTAAGATCCAAGGAATTCTGGTAGTGTGAAAGTATACTTTTGACTGAAATTTCCAAATATTGTTGTTTGAAGCTCTGTGTGAAAAAACCAGGCTGTTTTTATCTCAGCCACGATCCATAAAACATTTTAGCAAAAATTCATCAGGACAATAGTTTGAGACGTCTTCCTGTGATGCTGCTTTGGAAAGGTGATGAAGATACATTCCAGTTCCAAGCCAGCCATGTTTTTCAATGCAAGCAGTGACGATGCCAAATTTCTCAATGCCACGATTTTATAATGCTGTGACTCCCCACCCCTCGCAAAGGTGGAACTCTTCTCTTTTTCCATTTCATAAATAAGAATAGGCCTTGTTGTCCTTATTCTACATAGAATCTTTTGATTGACCTGTATAATAGACCATTGTCCGAGTTGAAACGCAACTATTTCAGTCTTCTAGGAGGTCCGTCATTGAAACTCCCAGCAGTGTACAGTCAGTAAGAGCTTTTAACCTTTTCTTCATACTGCCCTCTCCTGGTTTAAAATAGCTGTTTCAGTCTAAACAGCTGTAGGGTTGCACTCGTCCCAACAGCATGGTTTGAAGAGGTTGAGTAGTCTAGTCTGTTTCAGTAGTTTTTAGAGTTTTACTAGGTCTTCGGAAACTTTCCACATGCAGAGATGTTCTTTCGCTCTCTTTAAGGATTACAGAAGCCTAACATCCGGTCACTCTAGTTACCGGTACAGTTTTATAAACATATGCATGCTTACATATAGACCATCACATGGGGGACTTCCATAAGAGTCATACACTGTGGGAAAGAGTCTTCCATCTCTTACTGCCACATTCCAATCTTATCTAAGACTTTTTTATTTGCCTTTTTTGGAAGTAATGGTGCAACAAAGTGATCGCTGTAGGAGACCAAATACTGTTTTGTAGCCATGGAGACATCAGACTGCTATGCAGTCATGCTGTCCGAGGAGAACAGGCCATAGAACGCCTATGTGTGTGTGTGTGTGTGTGTGTGTGTGTGTGTGTGTGTGTGTATGTTACCTTTGTTTATGCCATTCAAGAGGTGGAGAAGACAAACCCTTTATATTTCAGCAATACTTTTTATTTGCTGATGATTGTGGATTTGGGTGAATTGTTAACAAGGACTTGACTCAAATATTTGTGTTGTTTTTTTTTCTATCATGATTTTTATATGTGGAATTCAATCCAACGTTGACCATATTTTTTGGTTAAGATAGATTGTTTTGTAGGTTTTTATTATTTCGTTGCCTTCAAATTGTATGAAAAATAACAAGGAAGCCTTTTTTGTATGTAGCTATAGGTAACCAATGAAAAATCCATTTCCTAGTGTTACGTAGATTGTGCTCCCTCTGTGCTGTTAGGAGTGGTGACATTGAACCTTTGTAAAGGTTGGAACTATGTCAAAGCTGAAATCAGTCAATTTTCCAGTATTTCTGCTACAACTGATCCTGTGCAAAAACATTTAGAGTGGTTTTAATAGGAAATGCTTCACAACTTGTCTGATAGGAACCAGGCATAGGAAGCACCTTGAAAAAGCTACCTCACAGAATATTATTGCATGAAATGTTTACAAATAAGTTACCTGATAAACCATATTTTAAAACCATGCAATAGTTTTAAGTTAAGGATGAGGATTAAACTGTATTTTTAAAAGACATTCATGATGTAGAGGTAAATGAAATGTGTTTAGTAGTAAGAAAATATTTGGGGTTTTTTTCAGCTTCATCACTGTTTACCATCATCAACATCATATATAAAATTATGGCTGTGTTTGAATTGTTGATATCACAAAACCTGGTTCCTGTCACCGCTGTTATTAAGAAAGTGAGTTGTTTTCTTTCTGCAGTGCATCATTTCACATCAAACCACCCTGAATGACTTTGCTTACTTCCCAACGGTAGAATTATACAGAAAGCTTGGAAAGTTGGTGGAGTTCTCCTTTAAATAGAGACTTTTTTTAAATTTGCACTATGGGAAAACATAAGAATGTGAAAAAATAATGGTGGGAAATTTCCAGACTTTGTTGGAGAAAATCCAGCTTAAAAAGAGATTCAACTTTGCATTTATATTTGTGTGTGTGTGCGCGCGTGAGAGAGAGAGAGAGAGAGTGTGTGTGTGTGTTAGGGTCATTTTTATAGCAGCTGTATATACAAGAGCTCCTTAGAGAGGAAGAACAGATTATAGAGCTCTGTCCCCCACTGACTACTAGTGTGTGTGTGTGTGTGTGTGTGTGTGTGTATGAGAGACTCATGTCAGAATAAACTTAAAATTACTTTTTACTTTCTCTGTTTGTGTGTGTGCATGTGTGTGTGTGTGTGAGAGAGAGAGAGAGTGTGTTTGTGTATGATAATTGACATATTGCTTGGCCAGCACATCTTCCCAGCAGGGTCACAACAAGGTCTGATGGCGCTGTACACTCTCATTACTCCAAGAGTGTATGTTCATGTGCCTGTTTGTGTACTTGCTATTTTATCCCATTCAGGAACTGCAATATGCAGCTATAAGGTCCCGCCCATTTAATATCACTATTTAATAACCTTTTTCTATACATTATAGTTACGATTAGGAAAAATAAATTGTTCTTTTAAGATAAAGGGAAAATGTTTGTTTTTGCTGGAAACCCCAGCAATCTATACTTATTTCCACTTTTTTGGAACCCCCCCCCTTTTTGATTTTTTGAGAATGCATGTTTGAAAGCTATTTTGTTAATAAAACAATGGAAAATTAATGAGCTCTGTGTTTCATTAACCATTAACCAAGCACAATGTTTGATTGCTCCAACTTGAGATGGTTGTAAGAAGTTCAGATTAGTTAACTTGATTTAAATTTTTTGTTTAAATTAGAAAAATTGTCATCGTTATTTTCATGAACTGTGCCATTATAAGACCATTTCCCAGGATAAAATGAGGGGGAAAAAACACTGCAAGCAACATTTGATGCCAAAATCCTGTGCAAAGTACTTCTAATACAAGAGCAACCTTTGTAGGTTACTGAAAGCTGTATTCTTGTGTGTAGGACACTAGCTTAATTCTGCCAAATAGCTTTGGGGAATACCCTTACCTCACCCCCAGCTGCAGCAGAACAAGGCCACTGATGGAATTCCTAAAGTACATACGAGGAACATACTGTACACACTGTAGAGAGTAATGGATAACATCATCTATTGACTGTAAGCACTGACCGCAAAGAGAACCAGTGAATAGACTATTTTACTACTCATATAACTACTCATATATAGTCTGGAGTGTGAACAAGCCATATTTTAATGCTTTAAAAACCTTTTCAGAAACATTTTCTTTGCAAAAAGCTTAATTTGGGAACTGAGAACAAATACTATTAAAAGAAACTATTAAATCTCTTAAAGGAGACAGGCTTGGTTTCAGGCTCATTTCACATGTGCTATGGTTTGGTAAGTAGCTCCCTCTAGTGGCAGGAATGTTCACCAAACTCCAAGCTTAACAGCCAAGAAATTCCATTAAGTTGCTCTTATTAAGTCAAAGGTCTGACCACATCATTATCTGCAGTAATGCAGTGCAGACTCTACGGCTGAATAATGGGTTTCTGTCGCGAAATGAAATACTTTAGCAACAGTGGAACAATATCAGGAAGGTCATAATGTCAGCTTGGCTTGTACTTTTGGGTGTGACCAGCAGATGTAAGGAATCATTGAAAGTTTTGGAAAACAACATACAGCTAATGTCCTGTAGGTCCTGAAACCTGAAATATATGGTTCTTTATGTACAGGGGCAGAAGAATCTCAAATTCTTTGGGGCAGCCGTGGCCTAGTGGTTAACGATCTGGTGATCTGAAGGTTGCTGGTTCGATCCCCCGGCAGGTCACGACTGAAGTGCCCTTGAGCAAGGCACCTAACCCCCAATTGTAAGTCACTTTGGATAAAAGTGTCTGCTAAAAGCCTCAAATGCAAATTATTAGAATATTTCATTTCAAGTTTGAGTAAATTACTATTCAAACATTATCAGGACTTGGAATGAATATAAAATACATGACTTCACTGTTTTGAATGAAATTACGAAATTATAAAAGGTGGCCTGTGCAAAAGTTATGGCATATAAAAATAAATAATTTAAAATGTAATGAATTTTAAAAGTTTTATTATTCTTATTTCATTAAAAAATTTTTTTTTGCTTGCAGATGTGAACTTAAGTTACTAATTTTATCTTAGAAACAACGTGTGTCATTTGAATTGTGTCCAAACTTTTGCATACAGTTGAATATTAACCTTACTGGCCAAATGGAATGGTTCACTATAAATAAATAAATGGCTTGGTTCACAGAAGTGTTACAAGGCTTATGGAAGAATAGATGACATTGACTTATTATATTACTTGTAGGTCTGATGTAAAACTGATGAAAAACTCTGCATTTGATTTTTTTAGTGAACGATTCCTTTTTTTAAAAAAAAAAAAACCATATATTGAGCTAGGGCTAGAAATAAATATCTGCTAGGACTGTAGTTTGCATTTGAATATATTCCTTTTGTTTTCCCATTTCCTCCATGTTCCTCCAACTTACGTTCAGTTCATTGTCCCACTGACTTAAATCAGCATTAAACGTTGATATTTGGGTGAACATGTGAATATTTTTAGCTGGTGATGCAGATAGAAACTCATGCATTCCTGTAATTAAGCCTCTCGCTCTCTTTCACATGCACACTCAAAATATGTTGAGGGAAAATAAAGCTGCTTTTGTAATGTATTTCTGAAGCTGAATTGGATGGAACAAAAAGAGACAGAATAAAACATTCCCTGGAGCTTGGAAGCCATAAATACACACACCCATCCATCTCCTCCCAGAGAAAACAGGGTTGTGCAGTTGCTAACAAGATGTAGGCGCTGAAAACACAACCAATTATGAGTTTAGTTTGTTCTTGATATCCCTTTTGACCCTTTACAGCTCCTTATGGCAGTTTTCATGTCTTTAAAATATGCTGTATACTTTATTTCAGATAGAAAGTGATGAGAGAAGGGTTCACAAATTTGGGTCCTTTCGGAATGCTCATTTTGCTTGCTCAGTATATATATATATATATAATACTGAAATTCAGAGGATAATGAGATTTTCAACCACAATTCACTGCTGTGGAATTCAACCACATTCACGTCAGTGTGTGTGGATTTCACAAAACACAGCAACCAATGGCTCTTTATTTGAAAATGAATTGGAAGCACTTTATTCATGCATGCACAGTGCTGGAGAGGTTCTCTGAAAAGGAGCATACGTTTGCAAACAGTAGAATGTGCCTTTTTTCATTGGGTAAGGCTTATACACTTCATGTCTAA
>BRDA01011648.1:1207-8707 GCA_036984385.1 Crenuchus spilurus | reverse complement strand
GTAACAAACACACTAACCTTGGTTCGGACCATGGTCCAGACTTTCAGGTGTGAAAGTACCCTTAGATGCTGATATCCTTACAATTAATACTGGCTCTGTTTTGCATATTTTGATTTTTTTTTTTGGACAAAAACCATTTCAATGGTCTTCAAAGTTCAGGACACTTCAGGCTTGGAATAAAATAATTCCAGTAATATTGCAGTGAGATTTCATCACTTCAGTGGCCCATACAGTCTGCAAATCTCAACCCTACCAGGTATTTTTTGCAATAAAGTGGAAAGAGCTGGTCACAAGACCATCCAATCCACAGCAAATGCATAATGTAGTTATCCAGCATCTTCTAGATTCCATGCTATTCTAAAGGTCTACTAGATGCAGTGCCTTGCAAAAGTTTTTACACCTTTGTATTTTTGTTTTGTTACATTACATCCTAGATTTCCATAGGGTTTGTAGTATTTGATTTACTTAATATTCCCACCACTTTATTAGCTTAGCACTTCTGGGATTTTTTGGCCATTGTTTAAGGCAAAGCTGCTTCAAGTTACTTGAGTTCTTCAAGTTAGACCATAGATTGTCAATTTTAGTCTGGGCTTTAGGCCAAGGCTGTGCCCCAAATGTATTAATTAATGGATTGAATGGTGCTCAGTGGAATGTTGAAAGCTTGGGATATTGTTTTATAATACAAGCCACACAACTATAGCCAGCAAAGGGACAAACTCTTTATTAGTTGTCTTTATTTCAGAAAGGTTAGATAAGCAGGTGTCCTCAAACATCAAGGATGCTCTGAAGGTCTTTCACAAAGCGCAGTTTCTCAAAGAAGTGTTCTCAATTAGATTAAAGTCTGGGCTTTGACTAGGCCATTCAAATACATTTCAATATTTCCCTTTAAACCATTCCAGTGTGGGCTTTAACTCTATGTTTTGAGTTGTTGTCCTGCTGGAAGGTGAACCCCTGTTCCAGTCTCAAATTTCAAAAGCATCCCTGCAACATGATGCTGCCACCAGCATGCTTTATTTTAGGAATGGTCTTCTCAGTGTGATGGAAGTGTTGGGTTTGCACTACACATCCCCTTTTCCCATGACGGCCAGAAAGTTACATTTCAGTCTAATCTGAACAGAGAACCTTCATCCAGCATTGGCTTATATATTCTCCACTGTGGACGTTTGCAGCTCATTCATTGTTGTAGTGCTGACTTATTCTTCTTCTTATTCTTTCCATTTTGTTACACACAGGAATTTGACCTCCGCTATTTTTCCAACCATGCAATAAACAAACACATGCACACACTAGTGGGTAGTGAGCACACCCATTATCAGTGAGGCCCATGAAGCACAGTTCAAAGGATCGAACCAGTGAACATTTGGTCCTTAGCCTGCTTCTCTAACCTTTCGTCTATGGCTTCCCCAAAAAAGGATTAATTAATGGTTTTAATGGTGCATTGTGTGATGATTGAAGCTTGGGATTTTGTCTTATAATCTAACCCTGATCTATACCACAACTTTACGTCCTGTGTCAAGGGATTATTGGTCTTTATGTTGCTTGGTTAGTGGTGCAGAACATGCATATTTATGCTTACATAATGTAACATGTAGCAAACTATTTGAATATGCATGTATGCATTCACAACCTCTCAGATTTTTTTAAACAAGGACTTTTTTAATTCCACTTCTTTTGGACTATGACATAAACTCCAAATAAATACTGCTTTAATTGTAGGCTGTAAGGATAAAAAACAGAGAAAACCTCTAAGGGGTGAATACTTTCACAAGGCACTTTAGATGTACATAATCAAATGGCAAGTCAGTGTTCATTTAGTATTACGCAAACTGACCTGCTGAGCTTACATGTACTATCTTTAGTATCTCTAGCTGGGTATGGGTTAGGTTACAGTTCTCAACTGCATGCAACTCAGACCTTTAGTATGTGGTATACCAATTAATGCTAGCACAGTGAAAAATATATAAATATGTTCAGCCCATTCTTATTTAGCACAGTTGTCCCCAAAACTCAAATTTCTTCACATAAGTATGTCCACCTCTTTTACCAGGAACCTAACAGTGCAAGCCTTCCTATTAAGACCGAATGCTCACTAATTTAAAACAACTTGGCTGTTCCCTCCACAGCATAGTGATCACTATTAAACAGTATGTAGTGTCTAAAGTCACACTTACTCGACCAGATAATGCTGATTGTTGTAATGCTTCTGAGAAACAAAATTATTTGTCTCTGAAATCATCTTTATGCAGAATACAGAGACTAAGATGTCCCTTTTCGGCTTGCATTTGCATCAAACATGAAAACTCTATTATTCATGTTTGTTTATCAACTGTTAAATTATGTTAAACTACCCTAATTACACAATCATACCAGAATATTATGACCACCTACCTAATAGTGGAAATAACCACCCTTGGCTTGGATGACACTAGCATGTGTGTATTAGGTGACGGAAGGTATCTAGAGGCACTCATGCCCATTCTTACTGCAGCAGAATATCACTGTATCACTCGCTGGAGTCAGTGGCCATGTTGCCCCACTGTTATGTCGTTGGGAGGCTCCATGAATGAGAAGTACACCTTCACTTTCCAAGTTTCTGAGGTGCTACCATCCTTCAAACAGTACCCTATTATCACAACCTATGCCCATGATAATTGTTTGGCACTCTGCTACAACTGCCAAGTTCATTCCAAACCAGAGGTGGTCATAATATAGTGTTTTAAAACATTACCTAGTTGACCCGAGAGGTAGTTCAGTTATCTCACACTTCTTTACATTTATCCCAGTTTTGTTTTCACCAAAGTAGTTTTAGTCAAAAACTAAAACTAATTTTAAATAGAGAATATTCTTTAACTTCTAATTTAGAAGTCACAGAACCTGTCCTCGAGCACAGCTAGAAAGGGTTTAAATATTGTAGCACTAGGTATTAAGACAAAGCTTCAGTATCAGCTCTTTAGATGTAAGTATAGTTTGGCCAAGCCCTGCTTGGGGCTCTAAAAGTCTATCAATCCATCTTAACTACAAGCTCCATCATGCCTGGCTTTCTTTTAGCAGTGAAAACCAAACATGGACATACAGCTCATACAGCATAATTCTGGTCCGGTGATGAGACATTCTGCTCCTTATTTAGAGCTCCATTTTCCCAAATCTTTGACAATTATTTGCCCATAATTCTATACAGTCTAAACGAGGTCTGTTCTGTTTGAGGCATCACTTTGACGCGTTGTTGAACACTCCCCTAGATGCAGCTGTACCACGCCCTGCATGTGAAGCCGCAGAAGGAACTCAAATTCAGCTGGCATGGAATGAACATTCTTCTTGGTCTGCCGGTTATCGTAGTAGTGATTGGTAATTGGCTGGCGTCCGTGTAGATGAAGGCTGAAAGGCCAGAAGCCATATAAATGGACATTGGTGCAAAGTTCCAGAGCCAGACTAGCCACAATAAGGCCAGTACTGAGACGGGCTGAGCGGAGTCCGCGTCCACGCCAGAACCGCGCCAGGCTGCTCAGGTACTCTGGGTTGAGGAAGACCGGCTGTGGGCCAACAACACCAAAGTCCTCAACTGTGTAAAGGGCACGTAGTGACACAGGTGTGTTGTGACCATAAGAAAAGGCTGGCAGCAGGAGTAAAGAGTTACCATAAGGACGCAAGCTCTCCACAAATGGACGACGTCGCTCCATCAGTCCACTGAATCTGAAGACAAACAGAATGAGATTAAAGCTACATTACAAGCCACATTACTCAAATCTGATTTTTGGCTCAGATCGGATTTGGCTATTTTGGCGGTTTACATTCACAAATGTAATTGACCTGTATCTGCTTGTAATGAGTGTTTCAATAGTTGAGCCTACTTTTAGATGCTTCATTTAAAGAAAGAAGTGAAAGAAGTGCTTCATTTAAAAATAACTCATTTTACAGCTTAGCAACTTTAATTAGTATCAGGTCACATGATGATACTTCAGAAAGTTGATACACAATATGCCACAATATTATTTCTGACATATGCTAAGCTAGAACAGACCAAAATAAGCCAAAGTTTTAAAAATACTACCAAAACCCTCAATTGCATGATTTGAACATTTGAACATTTTAAATACAAATAAACAGGAATAATTATACTCTATAAGCAGGGATGCACATAAGTGGTGCGCAGGTGCGCATGCGTGGTCAAAATTAACGATGCGCAACGTGAATTACAACGTGACGCGCGTTTGCGCACCATTTACTTGATTATGTTTGGCCACGGTAACCGGAGTTGACAGGTTCGCGGTTTTCACGCCAAATTCTTTTGTTGAAAATCCAGTCGCGGGTGAACTTTCAAGGGTGGCGGGATACATTTTATTGGGTAACTTTTAAAAATTGCCGCGGCCGGTTGCCTTGAATATTACTTCAACACGGCGGGGCAAATGTGTCGATCGAGAGAGAGAGAGAGAGAGAGAGAGAGAGAGAGAGAGAGAGAGACAGTGAGAGACACAGAGAGAGAGAGAGAAGGTAAAGAGAAAGTCACTAGCTAATATGGTAAATGGGGAAATACGGGAGGCGGTATAATAGCAAGGACTGGGATAAAGAAAAAGGTTTGATGGACTGATAAATCCATTATAAACAAATACTAAGTCGAACACTCTTAGTTGTTTTGCCATTTGCTTCAAATGTGTGACAGACATATATTTTGGGCTAGTTTAAGCTTCTGAAGGGCGGGTTTTAGACTGACTTTTGGCTGAATAATTTTGATGGATCTGGCAACCCTGACGGTAACATTTGCAGGCTCAAGAAAGTAGTTAATTGATAAATAGCACTAGCTTATTTTTTCACTGGTTTTAAGATTTCCACCGATTCATCAGCATGTCCAAGAAACAAGCTACATTAAGTCATTCTTTGGTATTCCACCACCTCCAAAGAAATGAAGGATGTCAGGAGGGTCAGGAGGGTAGTGATGATCAATGCTTGTAGTATTTTCCAGCATTGTAAAAGGTGAGCACCAAGCAACATCTGTAGGTGCTCCTTTGAGAACTAGACCAAAAAAATTATGTGCACCCCTGACTATAAGCTTTTTGGAAGTGGTTATAAGCATTGATGACATCCACAACATGCTCAGGAAGGCATGTTGTCACATATTGTGATGATTTATTGTGATAATTATTCACGATATTAGTAAACATTGTCATATTGCTCAGTTGTAGGTGACAGTCAAAGCTCTATCAAACTGAACAAATGTTTTAAAGTATCAAGTAGCATTCTTTCACTATTCATGTTTACTGTATAATCACCGAAGCACACTCTGGTTGTTTCTTAAAGAATTCTGAATGCTTTTTAGTCAAAATTATGTGTCAGAAAACATGCAGCATGACTGAGTCTTAAATTGTGTTGACATTTTGTTCATCTTTAGACAAAATAGCAGATCATGGGCCGCACGGTGGCTTAGTGGTTAGCATGTTTGCCTCTCAGCGCTGGGGTCTTGGGTTCAAGTCCCCATCTGGGTGGAGTTTCCATGCTCTCCCCATGTCTGTGTGGGTTTCCTCCCACACTCCAAAAACATACAACAGGTGAATTGGCTACTCTAAAAAAATACCCTGGTGTGTGTGTGTGTGTGTGTGTGTGTGTGTGTGTGTGTGTGTGTGTGATTGTATGTGTGTCTGCCCAGATATGGTTGGCACTCTGTCCTGGGTGAACCCTCTAGATGCAGTCCTCCAGATGGCCGGTCACCTCCAGTTGAGAGTACACGGTGTGTGATTGGCTGCTGCTTCTCGCCGGTGTGTGTGGTTGAGCTCCGAGTGTATACATGGATTGTGTTAATTGTAAAGCATCCTTGGGTTGGAGAAAGTGTAACGTTCATTCATTCATCCATCCATCATGGATAGAAAATGTCTTAGCTGCTCAATAAAATCTGAGGTAAGATGACAAAAAAAGTATAAATTGTTGCCAAACGTTTAATTTAATGAGCTTCACTGCAAAATATGAAATGTACTGACATATGCACAGGTCATGTAAACATAATTCTTTGCATGCAAGCTTATTAATTGTAAATTAGTGAACTGTATATGTATTATATACTGTATATATATATATATATATATATATATATATATATATAAAATTAGTGATCTTTTGAGATAACTATAATAGGGCTCCTCCAAGCAGTATATAATGATCAGTATGTATTTTTCCATGATTTAAAGTTCATATATTCACATGCATCTCAATGATTTATACATCTCATCCAGCATGTGTGCTACTTCAAACACAGAACATCACATAGTATTAGGTTTAGCTGTTTGATCTCCTCTATTCATCTTTCATGTCTGATAGTTTATCTCTCTGATTTTCTAGTTCAAATGTTTCAAAAGTTAACACTGCAATTCCTTAATCCATTTAGTAAAACCAAGACTTAAACCCTTAGGACACATTAGGACAAAATAATGGATATTTCAGGCTGTGTTCAGATGCAATAAGCCGTAATGAGTAATGTGAATAATTTTCTCTTACAGTAATTCTGACATTGATTACAGTTTCAGACTTACAGCTAGCATGTTTAAGTTTGCCAGCTCTTTACATGCATCCACACTCACTTTTCCATGAGGATGCTGGGGTTGGCTGTAACCAGGTTGGTCTTGTTCCCAACATGTTTTTCATATCCACTCCCCAGTGGAGGAAGATTACACCTGGCAGAGATAAGACACACACACACACACACACACACAGATACACACACAGTGAATGGAAGCTAGTTACATTTAGTGATATGTAATCCAGGACATATTTTAACATGATAAGTTGCAATAGCAATTTAAAAACATACATTAACATGAAAATACATATGTTGATTTCAATATAAAAAAGATAGAGAGTGAGAGCACGAAACTATTTTTTTCATAAATTTATAATCATTTATTAGTCCCACAGTGGGGAAATTTGACCTCTGCATTTTACTCATTCACGAAGTAAAACACACAAACATACTAGAAATCAAACTGTAAAACATCCGGTCACAAGGCCAGATCCCTAACCATCAGACCATGCCTGCCCCTTAATTAAACCAACACACTAGTATACATAACATTACTACATAGCTGTAGTTAGCACACTAGTATACATACAGTGCCTTCCATAATTATTGGCACCCCTAGTTAAAATGTGTTAAAAGCCTTAAAATAATTTTTTTTATTGCAGAAGAATAATCTCACTCTGAAAAAGTTTAGTAAAAAGCAACCTTCAATGCAAGTGAAAAAAAAGAAAGAAAGAAAAAATCCTGACTAAGAAATAATTATTTCCCATAAAATGACATGTTCCACAATTATTGGCACCCTTAACAAGATCACACAACCAAATTAATTCCCCGTCCGTACCAGACTACCAATCCCTAGACCGGAACACTGGCCTACAAAATGTCAAACTAAAGATCATACAAACACACAAAATGAAGCACTTACTCATTTTACGTCTCCAGTTTAAAGGGGTGACACCCTGATTATTTACTAATATTTAAATACTTTTTTTATCAAAGCA
>BRDA01011641.1:73326-141896 GCA_036984385.1 Crenuchus spilurus | reverse complement strand
TATATATATATATATAATATATATATTTATAGTGTGTGTGTGTGAGTAACTTCAGGCTCCTGCAGTTGGTGTTGTATGAGGATGACTGGGCTATAATACCTGTGGGATGGTACAGTGCAGTGAAAGTGATGTGTAGAAATTGTATTGCAAAGCAGATGTTAATGATTTACAAAAAGAAGAGACTGCATTTGCACGCCAAAAGCCATAGTGTGAAGGAAGTACCTGAATTTGCAGGTGTTTCGAAACACACAGTCATACAGGCCTACCAGCAGTGGTAAACATCCCAGTCTAAAGGTGATTCTCATCAGAATTGTGGCTGAAAGATTAAACTTTCCATCAGCGGGTTTCATATCTTGTGAATGAAATCTGCTCAACTTCCAAGCAAAATATGCTTCTAGAAGTCAACACAAGTCCTTCGCAATCAATTTCTGAAAGAATAATTCACAGGGAACTGCATACCCTGAATACATGGAGCAGAATGGCTCACTTCTCCCAAAGAAGCTTGGTTACAGTGGGCAAAAAAGCAAAAATTGTTAATGACTGGAAAGGTTTTATGGTCAGATGAATCTCATTTCTGAATGTATAGGAATGATACTAGGCCTTACATTCATCACATATGTCAGGAACATTTCAATGACTGTGTGCAAAGTGAGGTTCAATTATGTGGAAATAGGTTCTTTGGACGGGGTGACAGTAAATTTGAACCACAGTGCCTGCATTCAGTTGTGGGACAACCAAGTTTTGGCTTTTTGTCATTATATTGCTGAGGAACATAACATCTGTGCATTATAAGATAACCTTTCACACATTCACAGGACTGCATATGTGACCGATTGTCCTGAGGAACATTGAGGAGCAGTGGGCGGACTTATCCACAACAGGTATTATTTTATGTAAATGAGGTATACCGAGTGTAAATTCCAAAAATAATTCTAAAATTGGTGGTAATGAGTTGAAGTGAAGTTGACAAAGTGAAACACAGAATTTTATGCTACATGTTTTACAAGTAGTCAGACTGCGAACAGACTGAACAGTGAACTTAATAGTAACAATAGAAAACTAGAAGAACTACTAGAAAACACACTGAACTGAGTTTGAGATTTATTATGTTAAATTCAATGTTTTATTAATATTTAATAATGTATTAACATTTTATTAATAATGAATATTAATATTTAATTATTGATAACTATTCATAGTTATTAGTATATCATTAATAGTAACTAACAATTATTAAAAAAAATAATATTGTATTAATAATGTATAAATATGTATTAATGAATAATTATTTAAATTATGTTCAGCCCCTCCCCTCCCCCCTACTCAAGCCAGTCGTCCCCGCCCACCTCTGAATATAAAATGTCGTCACAGGGCATGCTAGCGGGTTAGCTTATAGCTAATAGTTTATCACAGGGTTAACAGTCAGCTGGTGGGTAGCACATTCCATCAGGATAATATAAACTTGTATCTAGTGTATTAATGTGTGGGCTAACATTAGCACCTGGCAAACTTATTAGCTTGTTAGTTGTAAAAAAGCTGTTTGTTGTGTGTGTGTATGTGCTGTCAGGTCTGTCTGAATGGATCAGTCTAGTCTTTGCTGTATTATAAAGTCTTTAATACTGCATTGTTATAATGTTATAACAAATACAATAACAAATGGAAAACTGTCTAGCTGATGGAAATTTATTTCAGAAATGGTTTGTTCCTCTGGAAACTGCAGTTTCTACAACCTCTGATCACTACAGACACTAAGATTTTACATATAACCTTGTAATACTGTATGCATACCTCATCTCTGACAGAAAAGTGAAATAAGTAAGGGAAATGGGTGAGTAATGAAGACATATAATGATTTATCATAATTTATGATGATTTATGATGAATGTATTCAACGGATCGATGCGGCTGTTCTTTTCTTATGCAGATCTACACTGATCAGTAAGTGCCATCTATCAGACCGACCACACACACCATGCAGAGAACACAGTCAGGTCACAGAAATGAAAAACTTTTTTAAACAGAGATTTTAATGCAGTTTTTATCCGATTCGTTTTGATTTTTGATCAATAAAAGTTTGCAAAAGAACACTGAGATTAACAGAAGCTCTCTAAGTGAATGATTTTATAAATAAAAAATCTCCTACAGAAATGTTCACCACCTGCCACACCACCATCTAACAAAACAAAAAATTCACCATCCTTTCACTTTACAAATTCTCCAGAAAAAAAAGTCATTTGAATGTGGGTGTGTCTTTGGCATACGACCCTCCCCCTACATGCCCACTTTACTCAGACAGGCTGATCCAGATGTGTAGTTTAGATTACTGATGGCCAGCATCAGTGATAGATTTACAGTATATAAAGAAACTGATTCACTCTCAGTTATAAAGTTCTTAAAACTGACTGGACTAGAACTTGTTTCATCCTTAATATTCACACAGTCTGAAATATTACATCCTGTAAACTAGAAAGTGTGAAATAAATGTGCATCCATGTGTATACACATGCATGTGTATTTGTGTGTGAGAGAGAGAGAGAAAGAGAGAGAGAGAGAGAGAGAGAGAGAAAGAGAAAGAGATGGAAAGTGTGTTAAAAGGATCAGAAGGCACAAAGAGTCTTAATCAAATCTGCTTCACCTGTGTGCGTGTGTGTTAACCTTGCCAGTTGGTTTGTGTGTGAGCAGTAACCGCTCTGTACATATTACAGCCTCTGCATGTCCTTCAGACTGACAAATGTTCTAGAATGTCACAGAACCCCTCAGAATATTCAGCGGGGGTGTAATTCTACCAAAGTTATTTTTTGGATCAGGTCTAAGAAGTTTGACGAAGTTTTGATGATGTATTTTAACCAAAATGACTGGCTTATTTTGGGGACCATTGAGTGAAGGTGACCATTGAGATCTAGTGTTTCTAAGTAATGTGATCCTCACAGCTCCAGTTCTAAACTAAAGAAGTAAAATTAGGACTCCAAATATGTCTTGAGATTTGGGCAAACCACTGCTTCAAGTATGAAACACCTCGTGTCTGAGGTTTCGTTCACACTACCAGGTTGAAGTAAATTCAGTCTGATTTTTTGCTCTAATGAGACTCAGATCTGATCTTTTCAAGGCTGTGTGAACATCAAAATACAGTATTTTCAAATCACAATTGAGTCACTTTCATACGTGGTCATACATCAGATATGTATCTGAGCTGTAAGCATGAGACTTAAATGCGACCGGTCAGATTGCACTTAATGCATCTTTCTGTCTATAAACATTTGTGTAGTACTGAGGCATCGCTGGCTTCTCTCCCAATCACCCACAGAGCTGTGAAAATTGCAAAAATAGTCGGCTTTTGTACACTTCATGTACAGTTCACCAGCTGTTTTCTGTCCTCCTGAGCAAAACACAATGCACCCATCAGTTACCAACACCTCTGTTTTAATAGAATCAGTCATCTCTCAAATACAGGGTTGCCAGGTACAAAAACCCTCTAACTCAAAATCTGACAGAAAACGACAACAAGCTGAAAGTTGCCCCAAATTTAAAGTGCTTAAAAAATTAAATAGTCTTGTAATCTTACATTGATATTCATTTACTTTTCTATTTATACTAAAAACCCAGTAAACTGTCACTTCTGAAGTTTAACCAGTGACTGCATTTTCGCAAACCTGGCAACCCTACACAAACATGGCATTCATTGTTCGTGATGAAGGCGACATGCATAAACGTATCAATGTTTCAGAGACAGATCTGTTCACATTACAGACAGATCAGGTCACTTACATTTATAAATGTGAACAGTCAAGATAGTCAAATCCGATCTGAGCAAAAAAATCGGAATTGAGTAATGAGGCTTGTAATGTGAACGTAGCCTAAATATTGTCTCCCTGATCTTTAGTGCATGTGGGCCTAAACATGGAGGTATTTATATATTTATATTTCGACTTCCTAAAGCCCTCTGACCTCTCCAGCTTTCATTTCCTCTTCCTTTTTATAACCACTGATGGCCATTGATTCTCCCGACCACTCTCCCAGTGTGCCTGTTCAGCATTTAGGAAGCGTCTATGTAAACAAAACACTGACCATATTCAATCCTTCACCCACCCCCTCGCTCTCTCTCCCTTGCTCGCCCCCAGGGACGCCTCAGCCTCCATTAAGTGATTCCACTTTAGGCCAAGAGTGGTGGAGAATTAACATGAGTGAGCCCTGGATTATCTGCACAGTTTAAAAACAAATACATAAAATAAATAAATGCATAAACCACACTAATATGAAAATCAATGCTGCAGGCACAGCTAGAGCAGCGTGTGGGGAAAGACCAATAAAACAGCCTCTGCTGGGAAATACTCTAATTCATTCTCTCTCTCTCTCCCTCCTCTCTCCTCTCTGTAGACAGCTGTAATGTACTGCAGTATTTATGTGGACGGTTTGAGCAGTAATAAAGCTGTTGAGTGACCGTGCTGTGGTGGGTCAGATGAATGGAGGAGGGCTGGTCATCAGCAGCTCAACAAATGAATGAACAGAGAAAAATACAAGCAATAGAACTAAAGGGATGATTCACATCTGCTCTCATATTAACATTTTTTTTTTACTTCAGATAGAGTCAAAATACATCAGCCAAAACATGTTTGTTGCGCAAATTTTGCTTTAGTTTAGAACTGGAGCAGCGAGGCGTCGTCATTGTGATCTGAGGATCGTGAGGTCGAATCCCGATCATGCTGCTTGCCATTGGCAGCCGAGAGAGAGCAAAAATTGGCCGTGCTCTCTTTGGGCAGGTAAGATGGAACTCTCTACTCAGCACTACTAAAAGTAAAACTACCAGGCATCTGCCAGGCTATTCATCAACATTGGGCAGGCTGTGTTTTCCTCTGAGTGCCTTGGTTGCCTCGCGGTGATGTATAGGCAGCAGTTGGAAAAGAGGTGGTGGCTTGACTTCAAATGCATCGGAGGAGGTCTGTGCGAGTCTGCACCCTCCTAGAGTCAGGGACATTACAAGTGATGAGGAGAATCAACAAATGGGCGAGTTGATTGGCTACCAAACACACTGGGGAGAATATTTATATATATAAAAAATCTCAGGTCAGATACAGTCAAAGAGGTGGCCGCATTACCATTGATCTGAAAGGAGCGCAGATCTCCTGCAGAAATAATTTAAACTTAATGTCAAAGGTTTACATTTCTATCTCAAAATATTCTAATTTAAATGACTACAAATGCCAACATATACAGAAAAAGTGATTATATTGACAAATACAAATAGTCATAGTTTAACTGTTAATTATAATAATATATAAATAACATTTCAGTTAATTATAAAGTTGTATTAAGCTATTCAGCAACAATATTCAATTGCAACTCTATACAATTCCTTTCAGCACAAATGTCTCAAAATAGCCCAGTCTCCTCTTGTTTTGTTTTATCCTAATTGATCTAATTTATCATTATACACTGTTATTATTTTGTTTTAATTCCTTGTCACTTCTGACTACAATTGTATATTGACAAATGTGCATCTGCCCCAGAACTTGCATACAATTTTTTTTTATTGTATCTGTTGACTTGTCTTGTGTCTGTTGGATATCCTTTGACAGAAGTGTGTAATAAAAACTTTAATTACTACAAAAAAAAAAAAAAAAAAAAAAAACTGGAGTTGTGAGGCTATGTTGCTGGCAAACTCTAGAATTCAATAGTCACCTAAAAATCCCACAAAATTATAAAAATACACCACCAAATCTTCAATCAACACACTACAATCACATGTAAATATTAAGTAAGGCCACACTGCTGTTTAAGACATGAATA
Source organism: Crenuchus spilurus (assembly GCA_036984385.1). Lineage (NCBI taxonomy): Eukaryota > Metazoa > Chordata > Actinopteri > Characiformes > Crenuchidae > Crenuchus > Crenuchus spilurus. The sequence continues at coordinate 136,112 of BRDA01011641.1, read as the reverse complement.
ATAAAAATGAATAAAACCTCAGGCAGCTACTTCAGACAGCAGCAGGGCTGGTAGATGAATTCCTCCATATTTAAGATGGTCAGCATCACTAAAATTGATTTTATATCAGCACTTCATGCTCTGAGTTGGCTGTTGAATATGACAAACATGGCAATCACCTACACAAGTTTTGTTTTTTTATAGTAAGCCATAGTGAGTACTAAAACACACAGACTAGTCTGTGAGACCTTGAGATCTGGATGTAGTTTAATCCAGTTAAGACATGTTCTGTTTATATATTTTTACTATTAAGTGCTAGTGTTTGTTAGCAACAGTAAACTCTCAGCTCCAGCATTAAAACTACAGAAAAAATATTAAAGAAACTGATTTTCTCTCTCTCTCATGGTGATTTCTCACAGCCTATAAGAGATCGGATTTTTGGCACGACACAGACTTCAGTTTAGTGCATGGCCCCCCCACACTGGCCCTGTTTGGGGTGTGTGTATGTGGTGTGATGACAGATTGGGGGGGTGATTAGTTATGACTCTGAGAGCGGGGTCATTTGTTACAGATGCACATCTGGGACCTGAACGTGTACGAGTGTTCACACCACTGAATTTCAAACAGCTGCTGAGTGTGTGTGTGATTCTGTCTGCATGCTGTTTAACGTGTGTGCAAAAAAAACAGACCCTCATCAATCAAGTGCTAACGTGCTCTGTAGCTGCTCTGTCAGGCCAGAAACAGAGACGTTTTCCCTCATTTTATATATTATATATATATATATATATATATATATATATATATATATATATATACACACACACACACACACACACACAGTTTTTATGTTTCTATGCATTATTTTTATCAACTAATTTGACTAATACTCAAATTAGCCAAAACATTGACCAATATGCACCAAACCAGACTCCTAATACAAGTCCTGTAAACTGTGAAGAGCAAACTAATTCAGATTTTTAAAATGTATTATTATTATTTTTTTTTTTTGGCAATTTTTATCTCCTTCCCAATGGAGTAGTACGCAATTAGCCCATCCCATCCATTAGGACAAGCCTCCTCCATTGCGTGTGTTGCGGCCACCGTCTATTTTCAAACAACCACTGATACACCGTCACTGGGGAGCCAACAAGCTTGGTGGAAAGCACAAGATTCCCAGCTCTGAATGGACCAATCAGTAGACGCCTGAGCCAGTGATAGGGAGAGTGAGAGCGCCAACTACCCGCCCAGAGAGAGCACTGCCAATTTTTGCTCTCTTGGTCCCCGGCTGTTGATGGCAAACAGCATGACCGAGATTCAATCTCGCAATCCTGTGGTCATAGTGTCAGCTTCTTAGCCTGCTGAGTCAGACTTGTTTTTAGCATCCCTCAGATCTTTATTTGGCCTGAGACCTGAAGAATCTGGAAGCTACTGTTGGAAGGTACTGATTACTGCTGAGCAGGAGAATACGTATTTACTTCAGAAACTTTAGAATCAGAACCTCGGTTCTTCATCTCATTACAAAAACATTACCATTTAAACATGGTGGTGTAACTGTAATGGCACTAGGTCATGGGAATCCACACAGAACACAGGATTAGTGTTGCCCCTGACAAAACAGTTTCCATTATGTACACAAGGGTTCTTCTCCCATCCAAATACTAAACTGCCCCAATCCTGCTTAGCCTGGGTGGATTTGCATGTTAGGTTGTGCAGGTGCAGCCCAGTCACTTGACTATTATGGTTTTCTGATCAAAGTGGCTCAGGTCCACTACAAGACAGACTGTGATGAAATGAAAATTTCAACTCAATGAAAATTTTGGCACATCAGTGTGTACTACAATAACATTACAGACTACACAAGATTAGTAGATGTGTTTTAGGATCAGAGGAACCTTATCCAAGATCAGTCTTCTACTAGCCCTGTTACAGTCTGAAGTGGCTGCCTGTACTGTAGAAGTGTGCCCATCTGGTAAGAATATTTCCCCACTCCATATACACTTTCATATGTCCTCCTCATGGTACTGCTGAACGTCCTGATGTGGTTAGAGTGAGTCGAGAGAAGTATTAGTGAAGTATTTTATAGAATCAACTGTCCTATTTGGATGACTATTGATTTTTAGTTTGTTAGCTGTGCTACTCTCAGAGCTAGCATGTGACTGGCTACATCTGAGTTACGTGATATGATTTGTGGGTAAAGCATTTTTTTTATAAACAGCATTTTGGGTGAAGACTAAAAGATTATAAAAAAGACTTTAAGCACTGATTAAATAAAGATAAATAAATCAAGCTGAATTAACTTAATTAGAGTATGTGTATCTAGACTTTGGCCTGCAACTGTAGTTGTATCTCACTCATCCATGTGCTACCCTGCTAGTGGTCTGGTCTGCAGTGTTTATTGATCCAGGCCGTTCTGTCCTGCAGATCTGACCTCAATTAGGTTACAACTCTGAGTCTGAGTGAGTGAGGCGGTTAGTGCGGCTGTGTGTAGGAGACAGGCTTCGTTAGAGTTAATTAATTCATTAGAGCTCTGCTGGGATTCACCTCTATTGCTACTACCTCACAGGGTTATTCCAATACACAGGCTTGCTCATTTTCATTCCTCCTTGAGAGGAACACTTATAAATATCTTTGGGTTTTGGATGATTTTGTTGCCATTTTTGATGGTGACATCAAGACTAGCAGAAGTTTGGGGACAATTAGCAGTTTCATTTCTCAATTAGCCTTCATTTCTCACATTCACACGGTATTCTGAAAACCTGGCAAAGCAATCTGACTAATAAATGTACATTTATCTGTCTTTACTTTTTAAGGCCCTCAATGACCTTTATATACCCTGCCAAAGAAACAGATTTACCTTCTGAACAGTTCTGTGGTCAGTATCATTATGTCCTCTGCAAATTACAGATTAGCATCTAAAAAGTGATATCAGAGCAATCCAGAAGCACAATGTGATGACTCAAGAGAATGACCCCAACACAGACACAATGTACCTCTGTTTGGCCCAGTTACGCTTCACACAGTTATGGTGAATGGCACGGCATGTATATGTGTGGCACGCTGGCAGGTGGCACATCAGCTAATCTGCATCAGGAGGAAGGATCTACCTATTGTAGTCAGGATTACACCATTCAGACCCCACCATCAGCTGATTAATTTTGAAACAATATTCATTCAAGGCATAACAGTACCCCTGGCCCCCCACCCCAAATTCCAATCAACAAATTAAAAAAGTAATCACTCTTATTTAACAGTAAGCTAAAATCGGATCAGTGCTAAGGCAGATAAACACGATGTTTCAGAGTGCACCATTTAAACGGATAAAAAAAATAACAATAATAATGTCAGAGAGACCCTGGGGTCAGTCTTACCTACCATACAACAGAGTTCATACCAGTTTTGTCCAATTTTATTTATTTGGTCAACTGTATATGATCCACAAATGCTATCAAATTGTAAAGAAACTCATTCTGAATCTCTCATTTATACAGTGGAACCTCTATCGTTTGTATGGCGTCATAACAGGCTCAGCTTAAGCAAGAACATAAAACAGGAATTGTAAACGGAAGTTTTAAGTATCGTAAACGTAAATGAAAAACTGTAAATGAAACTGCAAAATCGTAAATTAAAAACTGTCATAAACGAAAAAAACTTATTGTAAATGTAATAACGACACTTTCGCTTTTCATTTTTATTTTTCACTTCACACGTTACGTTTACCATTCACAAATTACGCTTACGATTATTTTTTTCCTGACCCTTTTTTGACGGGTGGGTGGGATCAACGCTCATTGGCTAGAGGGACAGGATATTACGACATCACTTGCACTTCACTGCTGGATAAAGTTTTACGACGTGAATTGAATCATGAGTCGTTCTGGTGAAAGGTGAAAACTGTTGCGCTTCACCACTTTTTTAAAGTAGTGTTTAATTGTTTGTTAAAAAAGAAATGTGCGTTTTATCGCGCTTTGCTGGGTTACTTACTAAAGAGCGAATTTACATCCACCGTGGACAGCATGTGTGTGTTAATCAACAGTGGGGTTGCCAGGTCCCCAAAAATCTGCAGCCTGATGTCTAACATAAAGCACCCTATGCATTGTAAAACATATCTCAGTTATCGTTCATACGCCTGGTTTTTGTCAGCGGGTGCCTGTGATTCGCCACTAATTTTGCGAAAAACAATCAATCCACCCATGTGTTTCAATTTCATTCATTTTGGCAAAAAAAAAAAAAAGGTTTGAGAAGCACCAAAATAACGCTCAAAACAAACTAAAACATGGCACATTAAAGTGACGGTGCGCAGCGCTACCATCTGAAAACAGGTGTAAAAACAAATTAGTGGTAGAGAACCCTAAGAACAAGTGTACAAAAAAAGGCTGAACCACACAAGCACGCTCTAAAATGGACCGTAAACCTGTAAGAGTGATGTTAAATGTTAATTTCTCAATTTCATTAATCTTTTGTATTTATTTCTCATTGTGTTATGTATGTAAAACTATAGTAATTCTATATAAAATGTATTTTTGTTAATATTTTGGAGTGTCTGGAACAGATTAATTGGATTTACATTATTTATTATGAGAAATATTGCTTCAGTTATCGTTCCTTCTGGTTATCATCAGGCACTTCAGGCAGGTTCCACTGCATATAGTTGAACATAAACGTTTAACTGATTTTCTAAGTAAAAAGTTAACATGTGCTTCACAAAGAAAAACTTCTGCATGCTGTAACAAACACTTACTTTTTAATTTACTGAATTTAACATTCTAGAGTTAAAAAGTAAAAGTAAATGTGGCCTGTGCAACGTAAAAGTCTAATAACTTAAAGTTTAAGTCTTAGGTTTATAGTTTATGCTGATATCTACTTTATGAATTTAGGCTGACCATCAGGATTGGGGTTTGGATTTAAGATAAGGTATAGGTTTAGGCTTGAGTTTTAGGTTTTACACTGAGGCTTAGCTTTTGGGTTTAGTTTTATATTGGGATTTTGGAATTATGTTAACGATACGGCTGAGGATTAGCTTTTAAATTTAGTTTTAAGTTGTCGTTCTTGGCTTAGGTTAAGGTTGTAGTTTAGCTCTTAGGTGTAGTTTTAAGTTGGACTTTAAGAGTTTAGTTGTAGGTTTTGCTGTTTAGGTTTAAGGCGGAGGTTTAGCTTTGTTGTAGGCTTTAGGTTCTGGTGGTCTAGGTCTAGGTTTTAGGTTACAGTATTGGGTTTAGGGAACAGTACATAAAGGAAAGCTGAAACAATAATAAAAGCAGCTTTGGGTGTAAAATAAAATAGCATGTTTTTCTGAGCATATAAATATTACTCAACAATGGACAACCACATGTTTGTGCAATAACAAATTAATTAGTCCTGTTTAATCAATTTACTTTTACATTACATTGCATTTAGCAGACGCTTTTATCCAAACTTTTAGTTACATTATTTTAAATTTAAATATAAATTTATTTATTTATATTTTAGTTACATAGCTTTAATATTGGATATAAACTGACACCGTTGGTGTTGTTTCTTTTCCAGTTCTCACCAAAAAACAAAAGATACACACTGTATATTATCAACCACCTCTGTTGTAGCAGCTCCTCAGTGCTTACATTCAGTCCAAGTACTTCAAAGAGTGTCAAAAACCACATAATCAAGTCTATTTGAGATTACTGAACAACACAGTTTGAGCAAATGAGGTGATTTAAGCATGCAGTTAGTACCATCTAATTGGAGTATATGAGCTTCCATTACAGATGCATTAGCCTTAAGCTCCAGTTTAAAACTAAAGAGTGAATATCAGCAACCAAGCATGTCTCGACTGACTGACAGTGTTTGAGATAATAGAGTAAACTGGGGAAATTTGATTGGCTGAACTTCTGCTTCAATTCTACCCTTCATTTACAACTAAATTAGTATGGTATTTCTCAGAAGTGTTCTGATTGGTTTAAAGCGATTGAATATTGTGTATTTATATGAAGAATAAGCATCTAAAAGTGCACAGTTGAATTATGTTACATGCAATCACAGTCAATGACATTTTATAGTGCACACAGATTTGGATTTTCTCATTTAATTAAAAATCAGAGGTTCCAACAAGCTGACTGTAGTAATAATAATAATAATTATTATTATTATTATAATTATAATAATAAAGGAATCTGTAAGATTTAAGACTGTGATCAGTCTGTACAGCTGATTTGGGATGAACTGGACAGAAGAGTGAAAGCAAAGCAAACCTACAAGTGCCAACCTTTATGTGAACATCTGCAGCAGAAAGACAAGTGTGTTCAGCTGCTATATCTGCCAAAGGTGCTACTGTGATGAGTCCAATGTTTAGATACATCCATCCATCATCCCACCTGCTTAATCCTTATGAGGGTCGTGGTTAGTCCCCTACCCCCTCACCAACTAAGCCCAGGACAGGGCGAGGTTAGGTACATTTTGGTCTATAAATTAATTCTATAAATTCTTTTTTAAGTCCTATGCTTTCATTTCAGAGTAAATCAATGAGACAAACATTATATATATATATATATATATATATATATATATAAGTTAAATCAGAAGCAGTGGAGAGAGACAGGGAAGGTTAAGATTCCTGTTAAATACTGAGCTGCTGTTTTATCAGTATTCCAGTGAGACGTGACATAATATTACGCTTACAGGGCTTTAGGGGCCTGTCTGAGGGAGTTTTTATCTGCTGAAATGTAAAAAAAACAGCGCTGATGCCTTTTGTCTGAGCCAAGCTTTGATCTACTCCTACGCAATAAAAAAAATGAAAGTCATTTGCAAATGTTCTGATTATATGGGTTGTATAATGCAAACAATTTGGCTGATTACTTCCAATTGATTTGTCTTATTGAGGATCAGGACAAGCATGCAGGTTCAGACGGCTTAAAGCAAACCCCGATCAGCCTTTAAAACCCCACCGCTGCTGTACAGATGCACACACACCTAAAAGTATTTAAGGCTGAGTGGATTTGTGTGCAGCATCTCAACCTGGGAGATAGTAGGATAAAGGCATGCTGCTGTTCCCTGATGCTCATTAACCTCTTAAACACCTTAGATCCACCCGTGGTTCCAGACCTCAATCCCTCATTCCTCACTTCTAACCAGGGCTGCTGTACCAGAGTCTGAACTCATGATGCCTTTTCTGTCGTGGGCTCAAAAGTAATTTTTGTCACTCATTTTGGACTTGGTCATTGGTCACATATATACACTACCGGCCAGATGTTTTAGAACACACCAATTTTTCCAGACATTTATTGCAATTCAAGTCATTCGAGTCCAATGAACAGCTTCATATGATACGAAGTGATGAACTGCAAGAGGTTTTTAATAAAGTAAGGTTACCCAAAACAGAAAATTAATTTACATTACAGAATTATACACAAAGGCTTTTGTCAGGGTGCACAAAATGGGTTAACAGGTGAACGCTGTTCTGCCGTAATGGAGGTAGATTAAGCCTTGAAAGCTGGTGCTACTAATTCCTACAGAGTGTAATGCACCCCGAGTCACCACAGCATTCTGCAGTGCCATGCAGTGCCCTCAGGTATGTCCCTAGTTGGTCAGGAGTTCATCCTACAGCAAGATAATGACCCAAAACATCAGTCCAAGCTCTGGCAGAACTACCTCAGGAAAAAACAACAAGATGGTCAGCTTGAAAACACTAAGCTTGGAGTGGCAGCACAGTCTCCAGACTTAAACCCCATCCAGCTGATTTGGGATGAACTGGACAGAAGAGTGAAAGCCTACAAGTGCCAACATTTATGTGAATTTCTGCAGCAGATTTGTTAAGAACTGTCTGAAGAATATTTGATGTCGACTGTAGAAAGAATGTCACGAGTGTGTTCAGCTGTTATATCTGTTAAAGATGGCTACTCTGATGAGTCCAAAGTTTAGATACATTTTGGTCTATAAATTGATTCCATGATTTCTACTCCAAGTGTTTATTTGTACTGTGCTTTCATTTCAGATTGTAATAAGACACTAAACTATAATAATTTGCAATAAGTACCTGGAAAAATTGGGGTGTTGTAAAGCTTTTGGCTGGTAGTGTACATATTTATTAATCTGCCTTTTTCTGTAACGGACCTGGCACACTGACCTATGTAAGCAAATCCAAATCAAATCATTACAACTGTGTGTGTCTGATCTAGCTGATTTGACTGAGAAACAGTTAGTGGTTGGTTTATTCTGAGCAAGCATTGATTAGATTCAGAGCGGACACCGAATGTCTGTTGACCAAACTGGGCACCAAAAATTTCAAATCACAAATAATTAATCTAGTTCACTGAAAAGAAAGCACATGAGGGAGTTGTAAGATTAACAACAAAATAATTTCTAGGCATTTCAGGACAACATTCAATATCTAATTTACTCTGACTGGAAATTGTCTTCTTGATGTTGCTGCCCTGCAGGTCAGCTTTGTTGTCATTTTTTTTAACTAGTGGAAAAAATTCAGAACCACTTACACAGTGCTGTTCATAATGAATATGAACTGACTGTAAATGTAAGTAATTACACAAATGTTTAATTTCATATGTAATTAATTAATGACCAACAGGGTACAAGAGGTTGAAATAATAGCAAAACTAAGTACAATAATAGAATTATACAGCTGTATAAATAAATAAATAATTTTTTTTTAATGAAATCACTGACCACTGACTTTTTTTTTTTTTAATTGCCTAAAAGTACCTTTTGGCATCCAGTTTATAGCACTTACATAGATGCAAGTGAACACATGTCAGTAATGGGTGACCTTCAGGCAGCAGAATTCACTAATTAAGAATCCAGAAAAATGTAGTATACAAATTAAAAGGCAAATGAGCAATGTTATTTTATAAGTTAGTGCTTATTTATTTGTTCTTCCCTTTTCACCAGATGTATAGGACCAGCAAAGACATGTTTGCAATATAATTTTCTTCTTTATTTTAAATCTGGAAGTCTAATGCTAACATTGCCAGTAAACACTAAAACTCAATAGAAACTAAATACCCCAGTCATTTCTGTACAAATATATCACACAAAAGGTCTCAACTCGCTCACACTGCATCTTAATCTTAATATTAACAGACTAGTCAATGTGGATTAGCACACAGTTTAACTATAAAATGAATAAAACCTCACTACTAGAGGCATCTTAGATCAGATCCCTATGTATGACAGCTATACAGCGACCTATACCACATCGTATAGTGTGTGACACATAGATGTGCTTTCAGCAGTTTAAAAGTTTTTTTTTTTTTTACAGAAATGACTAGTCTGCTTATGTGATGACTGAGTTCTAGTGTTAGCAAAGCTAGCCTTGCAGCTCCACTTCTAAACCAAGGAAGCTACATCTCAGCTAAACGGCTACTTCTGAGAAGTGGAAAATTGTGTAAATATGATTTTTGAGTGAATCATTTTTTAAAGCTGTGAATGTTTACATTGTGTATACATGTTTGCACTGACCTGGCTGTTGATGTCTGCACTGTTTTGAAGTAGAAGTGTCACCAGCTCTTTATGTCCTCTATCACATGCCCAGTGTAACAGTGCACGACCCTGAAAAACATACAAACCGCATGAAAACTCAACACAATAAATACGTTCAACACCTTGAAAACAGACCTTTCTCTCTCTCTCTCACACACACACACACACACACACACACACACTCGAAAGAGCTACTGTTACTGTTATTAGCAAGGCTAATGCATTTTAGAGTAGATTCAACTTTTGGCAATGTTATTGCACACAATTTGAGCTCCGCATTTAACCCATCCGTGCAGTGAAACACACACTAGTGAACACACTAGGCTGTGAGAACATGTGCCCAAAGTGGTGGGCAGCTCTATCCACAGTGCCCAGGGAGCAGCTGGGGGTTAGGTACCTTGTTCAACGGCACTTCAGTCATGACCCGTCCAGGAATCGAATCGGCAACCTTCCGGTCACAAGAATAGTTCCCTAAAAACCAGGTCATGGCTGCCCACAAGCCAATATTTATAGATACAAAGAACAATCCATCACATACTGTCAGAAACCACATAAACAAGTGAGATTACTGAACAACTCAACACAGTCTGCAACAAGCTTGCAGTTAATGCCATGCTAATCAGGTAATGCTAATAAGCTTTCATTAACTACAACCCTCATATTTCCAGTGTTAGTATACAGAGAGCAAACATGTATTGGCTGATGAACTACATTTGGCTAAAGTCAGAGAAACATGTTAAATGTGATTTTTTTCCCTGAACTATCACTTTAAGGCTGAGCAGACAGTGGCTGGGCTGTAGCTCTGATTTCTCCTCTCTGATGAATGAATCTCTGCCTCCCTCCTCACCTCCAACAGAGTCATCCATCGCCTTCTCTTATGCACGGCTCTATAAAAGTTAACTTCACAATAGATTTCTCTCCTCCAGAAGAAAATAAAATAAATAAATAAATTATGCACGACAATTTATAACTCAGAGCCTCTGGTCCTGGGACTGTGGACTAACGAGGTGATGGCAGGATGAGTCCTCCTCCTCCAAGAGGCGCATTATGGGATGGGAGGACCACGAACGCTCCAGAAACAAATGGGCGGTCGGTGTGATATCGGTCAGTGGAGATTGATGAGACTCTGCGGACAGCAGGAGAATGACCCCCTTCTAAGTCTGTGCTAACCAGCAGCCCACTTCATTTTTCAGTGAAGGCCAATTAGATAAAGCAAACTCCGTAAGCTGAATTCCATGGTTTAAACAGTATCGATCGTCTTGGCTTGAATGTTAAAATTGATATTTATGAGGGAGTCGAGGCTCACACGCGGCCGGGCGTTTTTGTAGGGAGGCGGTTCCCTCAGACTGTTCATCAACTTTTCATCAGAAACTCAGAGGAATATTTCTGCTCGCTCTTCTCTGTGCAGGAGCTTTCCTAACGAGCTTATCCTGACAGGCGGCTGCTGAGGTCACACTACACACAACAACAATATACTCCCATTCAATTCTAAATTTGCTGAGCTCGTGTCATTTGAGTTTGGGTCAACCTGGGAGAACGTTTTATCTGGTTACCAGTTGGGTTTCCTTCACCATCACTTGCATGGGAGACAAAATAATCAACTTTGACTTATAAGAACTATCATTTTATATATTTTACAAGTGAAGGACAAGCTTTACAGCAGCTGTTAAATAAAATGTTTAAAACAATAGAGAATAACGGCATGTATTTTACATGCTCTCTGGTTGGCTTTCGAGACAAAGAGGCACATTATGAATGAGTTTCTTTATCAGTTTTATTTATATAGAGCCTATCCCCAAAATGTTTCCCCCAGTTTTCTAATGCAAGCAGGAAAGTACAGTCAACAAAACAGTAGTTTCCCAGCAAGTGGTCTACAATCACACAACTTCTCCATTAAGGAGGCATTAGTTTATGGAGGACATTGCCACTTAGGAAGGCTAGAAGCTCCAATGTAATGTCACGTTTCAGTAAGGCACAGCAAAATGATCTCATGAAAATTTTGTTGGGATTTCCTGCATTACATTTCTTATATTTTAACAGATTTCTTTATAAATGGGGCGGCAAGGTGGCTTAATGGTTAAACCATTCGCCTCTCAGCGCTGAGGTCTTGGGTTTGAGTCCACATCTGGGTGGAGTTTCCATGTTCTCCCCGTGTCTGCGTGGGTTTCCTCCCACAGTCCGAAAACATGGAGATCAGGTGAATTGGATGCTCTAGAACTGCCCTGGTGTGTGAATGAATGTGTATGTATGTATGTATGCCAAGATATGGTTGGTACTCTGTCTGGGGTGATCCCCCTAGTGCTCGATGCAGTCCTCCAGGTGGACGGTCGTTTCCTGCTGAGTACGCTGCGCGTGACTGGCTGCTGCTTCTCGCAGGTGTGTGTGGTTGAATGTGTGTAAATGGAAAAGTATTCTTGGGTTTGAGGAAAGGCGCTATATAAGTGTAACTTTAATAATAATAAATAATCATTAATTATTATACATAATATAATTGATAATATAATACAATATTACATCAGTGATATAAATATTATAAATTATTATAAACCTATATTTAATATTCCTGCTGCTACATTTGTATATTCTATTTATATACTTTTTCACTTATTTGTTTAATCCTGTGAAGCCATTTATCACATTCTTTACATTTTTTAATCTGTGCTGCTATAAAATTCATTGATATATTTTTTATATCTAAATTCTGTGATACTATGTATAAATAATTTTTAATAAAATGTATAAATAAAAGCCAAAATGCAACGAAATTTCGTTCTGCATACACTTGTGTATAATGAATGACAATAAAGGTTGTCTAAGTCTAAATAATATATAACTTTTACATAATTTCTTTAAATTTTTTATGTTTTCAATATTTCTCATATATATCACTTACACAGAACCAGGTCCAGCACCTCATATACTAAGCCTTTTGCAGCAGTTTGGGAGTGTTAGAAGTGTGTGTGTGTTCAGCTTTCTACTATTTGAGGAATTAACAGACACTCTTACAAGAATTTTTCTCTTAAGAAAGTTAGTGCGTCAAAGGTGTGTTGCTGGGTGATTTTCTTTAACAATGTCAGCAAACACAGCAGCTAGATGGAGACACAAGTCTCGTTGAAAGAATGTTTACCAACAGAAAAGCAGTGTTTCAGCTTTCAGGATTAGGTGTACACATCTGAGAAGACTCAGCTGCTTTGGGACAATGGCTGATGGAAAAAGCGCATACAGTTTGAACCGAACAAAAAAGAATTGAACTTGACTGCCTTCACCTTCCTGTCAGCTTTAAGGAATGATGAAGTCATACAGGAGTGCTCGCTATTCACTCTGGAACTGAGTGAACAAACAAAAACCCAACATCCTCTCGCCAAACCCTACCTTTACACTAGGATTCCTCTAATTACAGCCTGCAGGACTTGCGAGACGGCAGGATGATGGAATGGAAAGATCTAGAAATCCCTGTGCAGGAGTGCTGGATTAGGAGTGACAGGCAGCTCCAGCAGCGTGTGTCAGCAGACTGAAAACACTTCTCGGGGTGAGCGAGGGTTAATTCGGGGGTAAATAGAGGAACAGAGCGAGGAGAATAGAGCTGTCAGCTCAGTCAACTCTAAATGAACCAAGAAACTTAAAGAGACACACTCTTATAAGCACAGCTCCCCAAACTGTAACCGTTTCTGTCAGTGCTAGGATACTGAACACGTTTACATGCACACCAGTGTAGATTTAAGGCCCCCTTCACACCCAACATCAACATGCATTCTGTTTTTTTTTGCCAATTTTTATCCCCTTCCCAATGTGGTAGCCAATTAACCCATTCCATCCGTTAGGACTCTCCCCATCACTTATGCACTGTCCCTGACTCTAGGAGGGTGAAGTCAAGCACAAGCCTCCTCCATTGCGTGTGATGCGGCCACCGCCTCTTTTCGAACTACCGCTGATACACCGTCACTGGGGAGCTTAACTCGCTTGGAGGAAAGCGCAGGATTCCCAGCTCCAAATCGACCAATCAGTAGACGCCTGAGCTAGCGGACATTGAAATGTGAAAGTGATAGGGAGAGAGAGAGCACCGTATACCCACCCAGAAAGAGCACTGACAATTTTTGCTCTCTTAGGCTTCGGCTGTTGATGGCAAACAGCATGACCGGGATACAAACTCACAATCCACTTGTCATAGTGTCAGCGCCTTAGCCTGCTGAGCCACTTGAGGCCAACATGCATTCTGTTTGAACTGATCAACACCTGTACATCCTTACCTGTAGCAAAGTACCACCCATACCCAAACCACCCATAACTGTATCAGTGTCTACTAGAAAATACGGCTCGCCCACTCCTCTCCCATTCTTTTGGAAGTTGAGAAGCATGCAACAAAAAAAGTCTGAAAGAGCCCATACTGGAACTGGTAAGAACTAGTGGGTCTTACAAGAAATGCAGCAGGACAAAAAATGTAGGAAATGTGTTTCAGCTCCACGCAGGTCCAGCATCAGTCAGTGTTGGAGTCTTTGGTTGAACCTCTTCTACAGAATTCACCTAGATCCATATTCCAACTGTGGCTTCACCACATGGGCCACAATGTAGGTCAATGGTTGACTCAGATTTGTCACATGTCTGGGATACGGTCATATGATGACTGGCATGCCAGAAACCACTTTGAAAACTTGAACTTGGGCACTTATATCTGCATGGTTAGTTATTCCAAAAACACAAATCCAGACACTACGGCTTACCATGCAGAAGTAGTCATTTCTACCTGTGGTGGGCATTGAATGTGTATTCTGAAAGCCTAACTGAGCTGTATGGAATGTAGCATAAACAATCTGCTATAAACTTCACTCCAATATCTCGTCTCACTGTTTGTTACACTTATAGACTGAGATTTCAAATCAGATTCATTTGTATGAATGTGAAAGGTCTCACTGTTACATAAATTCAGTATAGTTCTCTAATGAATATGTATGTGACGGACAGATGTGGTGACTCCTAACCAGTGGACCGCCCCACCAAACCTGGCCTACTGTTCTGATCTATTATTATCTTTGGGTTAAACCCACCCTGACCCACCTACATTAAGGGTAATGCGTTTGGCCTCTGCAGAGACCGCCCGACCCAACGTATGTCAAAGGTCATACTGGGAGCTCATTCAGACCAAAATTAGACCTGCAATGTCTGCCTCTGCTGAAAATATCAAAACGCATTTATGCTGAAAGCAGACTGGAGGAACAGCAGAAAGATGGGGAGAGTAATGTTTTTATCAACTTATTACACTGAATTAAAAAATCATTCAAGGGTTAATCAGAATCAGCTTTATTTCACTAAATATATTAAATAGACCAGGAAAACCTTTCTAACAGAATATGTATATACATATACAGTTACACACACAGTCATATCAGAATATTCTCTCTATATTTGTTTTTCTTTTTTTCTTTTTGTATTACTGTTATCTTTAGTGGTCCTGATTCAAGTGTTTTACTTTCTTCATTCTCTATTTGCTTCAAATGCTCTGTGTTTACATCCCAGGCTACAGTGGAAATGAGGGTCACCCTTCGAATACTTCTGAATGAAAGTAAAGACTGATGGATTGCTTGATAGATTAAAATTATTGTTTCTACACAGCAGGTGCAGATATTACAGAAAAATTATGAAGCTTTCCTTCAAGAGAAGAATGAAATATAACAATAAATGTAATATTAAAAAATTAAGGATACAGTGTGATATACTGAGGGCAACCAATGATGTGTTAGCAATGTGAAACCTTCTTCAATCAGGTTTAAAATTCCCATTTTGGGATAAGAGTTATCATTTGTCATGTTTCCTTGTTTTAAGTCATTTAGTCAGTAAAATGATTTCATTGCATTGGCAGATAATTTTGCATGTTTAAAGCATTTCTCTTTAAAGTAAAAACTGCTAATATCTGTTAATCTGCTAATAGCAATAATATTGCTATCTGCTAATAGAGTAAAATCATTTTAATTACAAAAATAGTCCAAATATAAGCTAAACAGTCTTACAGTAAGCTTACAACATTCTCCAAATGAGAGCTATTCAATGTTTAGACTAGATTTAAAATGGTTTGTCTTACAGTGCTATATATTAGAATATATGGACAACTGTACAGTCTAGTGTTCATTATGGCACAGATGATATAACGGTGTGCAGAGCAGAGAGGTACAGTAGAATTATGGGCTGCAGTGAAGGGGGTTACATGGTTCAAGCTAAAGGTGTCCACAATTTTATTTATGAACGTGTCTGTATGAAAGAACACACAAATGAATGTCTGTGTGATTTAACAAAATGAATTGTGAGCTTATAATTATGAATTATTGAAGATGTATTATTAAGTATGGCAGAAAAATTACAATGCTTATCACAATGCAGAAATTTTGATTAAAAAAATCATCTCCATCAGAAGCACATTTACACTGCATATGTATGTCTAATGTCACTTTATTCTTTAGGTTTCTTTACCTTGTGTATTTGTTTACATAGCAGAGCAAAATGTATTTCTGATCATATTTGTATTTTGATTAAAGAAATGTACTTTAAACATAAACTGTTTGGTAAATATTGATTAAAATAAAATCAATAATTACTGAACAAAGAATAATGGGAAAACAAAGAAAATAACCCATCAGGCAAAAGTATACTGTGAGGTGACAGTAAATCTATCTGTCTGATTGTGTAATTATCAAAACACCCCAGCTTGCCAGCGGTTTGGAACTGCACTAGTGCCCTCTAGAGGCAAACATTGTGAGCTGCAGCACTGACCAAAACAGTGGAAACTGGCACATTATCCTTAGAACCAAAACAATGCAGCCAACCAACTCACCAAACTGTGAACTGAAACAGAAGAAGACCTACCAGAATCAGAACCAAAACAGTAGACAACTCACCCACCAGACACAAAACATAACTAGCAAGCCATCTACCCAACCAGACTCAGAACTGAACCATCACAGCCAACAGACTCAGAAACAAAATGCAACCTACAAGACACAAAACCAAACAATACTGCTAACTCACCTTCTAGACTCAGAAAAGAAACTACAGAGCCATTGAACCAGCAATGCAAAGTGCCCCACCAGACTCAAAGCTGAAACAGTGCAGTCAGTCAACTAACTCACCGAACTCAGTACAGAAACAAAAGAGCCAACCGACCCACCAAAATCTGAACTAATAGCAGCAGTCAATTGCTTGACCAAACTCACAACAGAAACAGCAGAGCCAATTGATTAACCAGCCTCAGAACAGAAACAGTGCAGCCAACTGCTCCACCAGTCTCAGAACCAACTGGTCATTGTTAGACAAAAAGAAACAGGGCAGCTGCACAGATGGAAGCAAACATCTCTTGATCTTTGGGGTTTTGGCTCTTTGAAATGGTGCAGATTAATCAGGGAGAGAGGGCACAGGTGTCCACTTCAGGCAAATGAGATTTCAATAATAATCACAATAGTAAACAGGACCAAATAAAAAAGTAACATTTAAAAAAATTTTATATTTATTTTAGTAAAGAAAAACATGAACTAAAATGAATAAAAGTTACACTTTTCTGCTGGTGAACCTTAGAAGTCTAGAGTTTATGTGGCTAATTATGTAATGAAAAGCATTTCTGATTGTTCTGATTTATTTTTTTATAAATGTACAAAAGTAGAATCTGCACTTTCAATAAAACGATTCAGTAAAAATTAGCTTCTTTAAAGCATGACCTTATTGCCAAGAGTAACTGCTACCCCAAGTATACTGATCTGATATAGCATACTTTAATGATCAAACCTGGAAAAATGAAGCCAGAATAAATTCTACAATACTACAATCACTGTAGTGAACAAAAAATAAAATAAATAAATACATTAATTAATTAATTATAGAATGTGCTTTTAATACAAAATCTTCTGTCAACTGGTGAAAAAGTTAAGTTTATTTCCTTATGACGAGTAGAAAAAAATATTTTTAGAACACTCTTACCTCCTCATCTTTTGTGTTGACATCTACATTCTTTGAGCTAAGTGCTGTGGTGACCTGCTCGATGTTGTTCTCTCTACAGTAGTCAAAAATATTCTTATCTTCCTCCCTAGAAATACACAAAGCAAACTTTCAGTTATTACAGCATCATTACACAAATTCCTCGTGTGTATCAACATACTTGGGCAATAAATCAGATTCTGATAACTATAGCACAGAGATTTTTGGTAACTACATCATCATTAGCATCAAATCAGTGTACAAAAGTTTTTTGTTTATAAAGCATCATTACCATCAGAAAAAAGATGTTTTTTTTAATAGAGCATTATTACTGTCATTACAGAGTAAAGCTATTTCACTTACTACAGCATCTGTATCATAATGTGCAATGATTCCAGTTACTAGAATATCATTGCCAGCATCACAGTGCAGTGATTTTAGTTTCTACACCAAGACTGCTGTCATCACAGAGTAAAGAGAGTTTTAGTTACTACAGCACCATCACCATCAGAGACTTATTTAGTTTCTAAAGCATTGTCACTGTCCGGGATTTCACTCACTACAGCATCATTGCCATTAGCACTGAATATAGAGGCTTTAGCCACTACGCATCATTTCTGTTATCAAAGGGTAAAGCAATGTTTTAGTTTCTAAAACATCATCAGTGTGACAGATAAAGAGAACTTTGTTTTTACAGCATTACTATGACCACAAAGTAGAGAAATGTTAGTTTACTATGACATATCACACTGTGGGTCTAATAAAAGATTATCTTATAATAAAAAAGCAATTACACTCATATGACAAACATGGGATTAATTAAATACTTTTTTGCTTCAACTACCTCCGCACTATACCGTTTTCACTTTATATTCATAAACTGCATTTTGTTATCTAGTACTTGGACTCTTACAATATTCC
The DNA here is from genome assembly GCA_036984385.1 of Crenuchus spilurus. Taxonomy (NCBI): domain Eukaryota; kingdom Metazoa; phylum Chordata; class Actinopteri; order Characiformes; family Crenuchidae; genus Crenuchus; species Crenuchus spilurus. Next base: position 117,794 of record BRDA01011641.1, on the reverse strand, counting down.
TGCTCATTTAAAACCAGTCCACTCCTTTGTCATGGATGAGAAATTCAGCCAAAATCTGACAAATTTTCAAAATATTATTTTAAAAACATTGCCTAATGAGATTATCAGAAAGTCTAATTTAACCGTTTCTCAAGAACAGATATGCATGAGCATGAGCACACACCATCTCCTCCTGAGCTGTGGCAGCTCTGATTGCTTCTGCCTCCAATCATTCCTAACAGCAAGGTTAAATCAAGCAGGGACATTAATAAATAAATTAATTAAGACCCCCCCCACCCAACACACCCACACACAGGATCTCTGATTAATTACATTTTGATTCCTGATGTTGGGCACTGAACCCCACCAGCCTGCCTAAATTTTAGCAAATTTTATTTACAGAATTAGTTATGTGTAATTCACTGATTCTGTAATCTACTAATTATATAAACTCTTTTGTAACTAATTGTATGCATTTATTTATATTTTTATATTTATGAATACTACATTCTTAAATTTACTGTTGGTCACTGGGGTGGAACTTTGATATACTTTTATTACCTTTAGTTAAAGAAGATTTAATATATAATCAAATTTATATATATATATATATATATATATATATATATATATATATATATATATATATATATATATAAGTTGTGTTGGCTTCACTCAAACTGTCCTGACTTTTACATTTATTTTACTTTTTAAAAGGTTCAGTTATGGAAAAGTGAACATAGTGACGGTACACAATTTCCACACATGTTGCACTTTTCTGAGTACATTTACTTTGATTGTATCTTTCAGGACTAAAATGTATCAGTGCTGAACCTTTTATTTGGACATTGTACACATTGAATATGTTAATTATGTGAATTTAAGAACTTCCCCAATCTTACAAATGTAACTATTTCATTTACTTAATTTTGCATAATTAATGGGAATGTACTCACTTTAAAGGGCCCATATAAAATTGAATTTTCCTCACTTACTTGAAATACAATTGACCTAGCATGTACACACTGATAAACCTTACCATTCACTCCCCTGTCTATAAAATCCATACTGAAATAAGGCTGCAAAAACAGCCTGCTTTAAATTAGTTGTTATTGTGATGTCACAAAAATCAACACATTTACATACACTACTGGTCAAAGGTTTTAGAACACCCCAATCTTTCCAGTTTTGTATTGAAAATTATTTATTTTAAATGTCTCACTGCACTCTGAAATGAAAGCAGAGGAGTTAAATAAGAACTCGGAGAATCATTTGTACACCAAAATGCATCAAAACTCGACTCAGAGTAGCACCTTTGTCAGATATAATTGCTGAACACATTCGTGGCATTCTTTCTACAATAGACACCAAATATTCTTTACAAATCTTTTGCAGAAGTTCACATAAATGTTGGCACTTGTAGGTTTTCTTTTCTTTCACTCTTCTGTCCAGTTCATCCCAAATCAGCTGGATGGGGTTTAAGTCTGGAGACTGTGCTGCCACTCCATATTTTCAAGCTGACCATCTTGTTTTTTCCTGAGGTAGTTCTGGCAGAGCTTGGACTTGTGTTTTGTGTCATTATCTTGTTGTAGGATGAACCCCTGACCAACTAGGTGCATACCCGAAACGTTCCAAAACGAAAACTTCCAAAAACTGTTCTAAACCTTTTGACTGGTAGCGTAGATCTGTCTATTCAGTGTACAGTCATGCATCAAAAAAAAGAAAAGAAAGTAAATTTTTGTTCAGAATTTAACTCAAAACAGCAAATTGTCATTTTATATTCATTATGCATAAAGTGGCATATATCAGGTTGAAAATGAGCTTCAGGTTGAAACTTCAGAGTTGAAGTTAATTACTATTCAAACAGTAAAAATACAGTGTATCTCTTAGGCTAGAAATGATGCATTCCTAATATCAAGCCACTTCTGACTGTAGAGCACTTCCAACTGCTGATAAGCATTATGGAGAGGCAAATTTCCTTTTCCAGCAGGACTTAGCACCTGCCCACAGTGACTAAACTACTAGCTAATGGTTTGCTCACCAGGATACTACTTTGCTTGATTGGATAGCCAACTCATGAGCAATAAGCCAGACTGGCCAACATTAAAACAAAAAAGGTTTGAAAATGTCACTTTACAGCTAATGAATTTAAAATATGTGACAGTTTACCATTTTGAATTAAATTCTGAACACAAATTGGGCAATATAACAATATAATTTGTTTTTGGTGTATGACTATGTCTTTTTTTTTTTTTTAAGAAAAGCAATGCTGTGTACTGCAGACCACAGAAAAAAGTAACATACAGTAACATCTCCTGGGCCTGACATGGTACGGGGTTGTGTTAGGGCTCTTGGCACAGGTAATTTACACTTCTGGAAAGTACATTGAGATTTTAGAGTAACATATGCTGCAAGCAAGACATCTGTTCGAGGGGTTTGCATGCTTTTTTCAAAAAGACAATGCAAAACAAAATGCTGCATGCATTACAAAGTTGTAACAGTGAAAGAAGAGAGTACGGTTACTGGACTGGCATGCCTGCGTGCTGACCTGTCTCAAACAGAGAATTTGAAATGAAAAAAATGTGACAATGACGAACACTGTTTGCAGGAAGAAGGGGATAAAAAAACACTTGAAACAATCTCTTGTTATCTTTAGTGACAAAACATATTTTAAGTGTTGTGAGAAGGAATGGCAACATTATAAAGTGGGGAAATGTTTTACCGTCCCAACTTTTTCTGTAATGTGCATCAGGCCTGAAATGCAGGAATGAATGTATATTAACACATGAAATTAAGCTGACTGACAAAACATGAATTATCTTGGGTTTATACTATCTGCAATTAAATACAGTGAACTGTGACTTATGAGTGAGTCCACTTACAAATTTTCCAAAATACGAGCAGTTGCTCTGTAGTTTTTTTTTTTTTTGCTTCATGATGCAAGCAGAGATCTGATTTACGAGCGTGAGAGCTTATGCTACCCGCCACTAGGCAGCACAGCGAGCATTCAGTTCATGTGGTTATCTTCCCATGTAAAGAATCTCTGTTGTATCACTGTTGCTTCATTTTTTGCATTTTGTTTTGTCATTTTGGAAAATAAGAGTGAGCATCAGAGGGAGAGACATTTACAGCATTTGGCAGATGCTCTTATCCAGAGTGACGTACAAAAATGCTTTGCTTCCATTAAGAGAATTCCCTCAGCTAGTACAGACAGGTTAGACTCGAGACCACTCTTCAGTTCAGACACTGTCAGAACAAAATCATTACTAATTCCTAGAAAGAGGGAACGATACATAATTATACACAATATAAAAGCATTACAATGCTTTACAGTAAGTGTTTTAAACTAGTGCTCGCTTAAGTGCTTGACAAAGAGATAGTTACAATAAGTGTTTTAAACTAGTGCTCGCTTAAGTGCTTGACAAAGAGATAGTCTTCAGTCTGTGTTTAAATACTGTGAGGGACTCTGCTGTTCAAACAGTGAGTGGGAGTTCATTTAACCACCTGGGTGCCAGGACAGAGAAGTCTTGATGCTAGTCTTCCACGTGTCTTGAATGATGGTGAATCAAGTCGAGCCGTACTAGAAGCTCAAAGGGTTCAAGGTGCGAATTGAGACTTCATCATTGCCATTAGGTAAGGAGGGGCTGGTCCATTTCTTGCTTTGTAGGCAAGCTTCAGGGTTTTGAATCTGATGCAGCTACAGAAAGCTTGTGAACACAGCAGTGGAGTGACATGAGAGAATTTGGGTTGATTGAAGACCAGTCGAGCAGCTGCATTCTGGATCAGCTGTAGTGGCCTGATGATGAGAGACTGGACAAGCACCTGGGCAGCATCCTGGATTAGAAAGGGTTGAATCCATCAAATGTTGAAGAGGAGGAACCTGCATAACTGAGTCAAGTTTGCAGTGTAAGTAGAAAATGATAACTGGTCATGTAGGATCACACCAAGGCTTCTTACTTTTTGAGATGAAATGACGATGAAGTTCTTAAACAGACAGCGAACACATCGGAGTGAGAGACAGAGCCCGTCAGAGCGAGCAGCAGCAAGCCAAAATGTTTTATTTATTTTAACAATGGGCCTCATTGTTATGCATTATTATTTTTATACATTATTTGATATTTATAAAGTACATTTTTCATATTGTAAAACACAAAAATTGGTGTGGTTTTTGTGGGGCTGTAACAGATTAATAGCATTTCAATTAATTATTTTAATTGGGAAATTTAATATATGAGCAAACTGAGTTACGAGCCCAGTCACAGGACGAATTAAACTTGTAAGTTAAGGTTCCACTCTACAAGCATATGGGTTGTTGACCTGACATTGTAATTTTGCTGTCTTGCAAGATAAAAATGAATTTAATTCATAATTTTAAAATTGAAAATGCTGTAAATGGTTAAATCTTTGTTTTGTAAACATTACAGTTATAAATCCAGACAGTTTTCTTTCTTTTTTTTTTTTTTTTTTTTACTTTGAGCTAAATGTTAAAATTGTCCTATGGTATGACTGTCCCAACCTTGGTTCAATAAATATTAACTTTTATAAATAAATAAACTTATAAATTGTCTAAACACCCCTAAAAGTGTCTATTTTATTAAGTGTCAATGCTTTTTTCTATACATATATTTCTAAAAGTGTAGAAATGTATTAAACCTCGTCACTGAATACTACATCCTATGGTGTGACACCATATCCTTATTTTGAGACAGGAAGTTTCATGGACAACTCTCTCTTATTGATGTACCCCCTATGAAGGTATGTGACTACAGACCCGAAAGAAGCTCATGACAAGTGCACATGGTACGTTTTTCTCTCAGACTTTTTCAAACATTTAACTATGTTTTTGCACCAGTGAAAGTATTACGTTTTGATGACCTTTGGTGCAACGGCCTTAAATTATATATATTTTTTATATAAATCTGTGTTTTAAACAACATAATTATGGGAAATTATACAAATGTGTCTAAACAAATGTTAATGAGAATTAAGTTAGCAGGACAGGGTTACCAACAGACATGAAAGCCTAAATGTCCACTGGTGTGAGGCTTTGGACTGTTTCAGTCTATAAAAAGAGGTCATACAAAAGGACAAAATCTCTTAAAATAAGCTTTTAAAACAAGCAATTATAATTTATTTGAATTATTTATTTCTTTATTGACCATTTTTGGCCATTTTAAATTCAGTAATAATTTGCTGCTGATTTAAGAGGCAGTATATAATGTAAACAAGTAAAATGTAGAACATGGACCCTTTTTACGTACAGAACTTGGATCTGTAATTCTTAGTTTCATTGTTCATATATGCATGTCTTTTGTTGCTACTGTTACTCTGCAGTCTCCTTCAGGATGAATGCAGTTGTCTATCTATCTGTATAATGAGGTATTAATGAGAGCTTTAGTAACTGATTTATTGCTGTTTTGAAGATTAAGAGTGCATATTTCAGTATTATTGATATATAAAAGTCATGTTGTATGATATATGAGGTCTTGTGATATGGTTCCATCGGCCATTAACAATTTGATTAATCTAATTTAATTTTCTGGATGACTTTTAATAAACTATAAATATCGACAGCACTGGAGATAGAAACAGTACATTAGACAGACTAGTTGACCTGGCTTTGTTTTTTTCTGACCTGATTAGCTAGCCTGTTTATGCTCCATTCAAAAATCACTTTCATGTGAATGTGTGGAGCTCAACTCCTGTAGGACATGCAGGCAGATTTACGGAAATATATTGTTTTTTGAGACATCATGAATATATTAAATTCAAAATACAGTAGTGCTTTAAAGTTTGTGGACTCTTCAGAATGTTCAATATTTCTGCATTCATCTGATCTAAAACTTCATCAGATTAAGAAAATATATAAAGAGAACTAAATCAAACAACAGACAAAAATATTAGACAGTCATTTATTTATTGACAAAAAAGATGTAATATTACATGTCTGTGAGTGACAAATGTATGTAAAACTCTACGATTAGCAGATAATTTGATGGTTTCACCAGTGGGATGACAATTGGGTGAGTGTTGGTGCTGTTTTGTTTAAAGAACAGGGAAAGATCTAGCAAAGACTGATCTTAACAGCACATGCTTGTGGAAGTATATCATGACATACAAAAGAGTCCACCAATCCACAGTCAGACAGATTGTGTAGAAATGGAGGAAATTCAAGACCATTGTTACCCTCCCCACGAGAGGTTGACCAACAAAGATCACGCCAAGAGTAAGGTGTGTAATGGTAATTACTGCACCATCAGATGAACACAGAATAACAATGGTGTGCATGGCTCGGTTGCAAAGAGAAAGCTGCTGCTCTTCAAAAAACACACTGCTGATCATCTGCAGTTTGCTAAAGATCACAGGGACAAGCCAGAAGGCTTCTGGGGCAATGTTTTGTGGACAGATGAGATCAACAAAACTTTTTGGTTAAAATGAGAAGCACTATGTTTAGAAAAAGGAAAACACTGTATTCCAATATAAAACCTCAATCCCATTTGTGAAACATGGTGGTGGTAGTATCATGGTTTGGGCCCGTTTCCTGCATCTTGGCCAGAAAAGCTTGCCATCATCGAAGGAACAAAATTCTTTTGTTTTTTTCAATTTTATCCCCATCCCAATGTTGTAGTAGTAGCCAATTAATCTATCCCCTCTGTTAGGACTCTCGCCATTACTTTGCAATGTCTCTGACTCTAGGAGAGTGAAGACATGCACAAGCCTCCTCCGTTGCGTGTGATGCGGCACCTCTTTTCCAACTATCGCTGATACACCGTCACTGGGGAGCCAACACGCCCAGAGGAAAGTGCAGGATACCCAGCTCCGAATGGACCAATCAGTAGACGCCTGAGCCAGTGATAGCGAGAGAGAGAGAGTGCCATCTACCCGCCCAGAGAGAGAACTGCCCATTTTTGCACCCTTGGGCCCCAACTGTTGATGGCAAACAACATGACCAGAATTCAAACTCGCGATCCTCTGGTCATAGTGTCAGCGCCTTAGCCTGCTGAGTCACTCGGGGCCCAGAAGAAAGAATTCTGAATTATATCAGCAAATTAAAAAAAAATGTCAATTTATCCTTGAGCCGAATCTCAAGAGACAGTAGGTCATGCAGCAAGACAATGTGCAAAAGTGAAGAATGGTAAAAAAAAATGAAGAATGAAAAATGAAAAATGTTGTGGAAGGACCTGAAACAAGCAGTTAAAGGGAGGAAACTCTCAAACAGAGTTGAGCTGTTTCATATGAAGTAATGGGGTAAAATTTCTCCGTGCTGATGTGCAGGACTGATCACCAATTACCAGAAATGTTTATTTGCAGTTATTGCTGCACAAGGGGGTCACACTGGATACTTAAAGCAAAGGTTCACATACATTTGCCACTCACACACATGTAATATTGGATCATTATACTCAATAAATAAATGACCAAGACTAATATATTTGCCTCATGTGTTTGTTTAATTCTCTTTATCTATTTTTGGAACTTTTAGAAGTTTTAGGTCAAATGTATGTAGATATTATACAATATTTTAAAGGTGAAAATTCCTTTCAAGCATCACTGTAGACCATTTTGCATTTGAGTGTCCATATATGGACTGTCTGGACTGAGGAGTGAAGGACATATTTAGAAAATATTTATCTACTACATTTACACATTCTTTTAAAAAAATAAGTAACTATAAGAAAATGTACATTTTGTGTATCCTTTAGCACAGCTTAGCTAAGTTCCCACATTCTGGAGAAACAGTCCAACAGGTTGATGTTGCAGACACATATTAAATCAAGTGTAAAATGTCCTGTTAAATGGCAAGTAAATGTTGCCATGTTGATGATGATAATGGCAAGAGGAAAACTCACAAGATGAATTAACTCGTTTATCCTGTGTAAGATCACTTTGCATTCTGTAACAATTTCAAAAGACATATGATGACTTTTACAGCCACAAATCTGAGGTAGCTTGAAAGTGAAGGAGTCTAAGATCCCCCCCCATACCACTGGTGTGTGTATGGTAAATATGTGGTTGTGTTGGTAAGAATTGTAGTATGTGTGTAGGCCTGTCACAATCATTACAAACGGGCTGACTACAATTTTTAAAGAAATATTTCAACCACAAATAAAATGTACACAAATTTACGCTCACCTCAGATGTAGTTAATCACTTCTAAATAACCTAAATTATTTCTGTAAAAAATACTTCACCAAATTTTCTGTTAACACAAACCACATACTGTGCTGCCATTTAAGCTACAGAACCCTAGCTAAGAGGGCAGTAGTGAGTAATGTTTGTTTATTTGAGTTGAAACTGTGCTTGTGATCAGACCTACTAATATTGACAGTGAGGAAGTGAGATGGCTAATCAACTAATTGACCATTTAGAACTTTAATAGTGGCTTGTATTGAACAATTAAAGAAATAAATGATTAATTATAATTATTTATGTGACAGTCAATCGTCAGCTAAAATTTCATGATTGTGACAGGCCTGTGTGTGTGTATGTGTGTGAGAGAGAGAGAGATGTTGGCCTCATCCATCTCTAAGAGCAACTAATCAATAGAGCGACTCATTCGTCAGCCTGTTGACCTGCAGCGCCACACAAACACACACACACACACACAAATTAATGACCAGCTGATAAATGATGTGACATCAGTCCAGCCGCTAAGCATGCTGGGAAGGTCAGCAGCTGCTCTGTTGTCCTGCTCTGGATAAGTTAAAAATTCTCACTGACCAGCATGGAGAGAGAGAGAGAGAGAGAGAGAGAGAGAGAGAGAGAGACAGAGACAGAGACAGAGACAGAGAGAGAGAGAGAGAGAGAGAGAGAGAGAGAAAACTTAAGTTCGAGTGTGGGTGTGTGTGTAGAGTGGTAAGTTTGATTCTTTAGTTTTACACTGGAGCTACAAGGCTGATGCAGCTAACAAGCAATGGAAACTTATGTACACCATTCAGCATTGTGCTAACTCCATGCATACATTCAATTCAAAATGTATGCGAGTAGTGCTTTTTACAGTAGGTCTTGTTCAGATATAAAATTCTTAAATCTGTCCACTGAGCAGCCATCTTCACTGCTTTTCTAAAAAGGTCTAAAATTCTACTGTTTGTTGTGATTTCCACACATAATGTGGATTTATTCATGCTGTTCTGGATACTATACAGTGGCTGGTATAGTGTAGTGCATAACCCTACTGACCCTCATGTGGCAAATTATGTTCTGATCCCTGGTTTTTGCAATCACACTAAATTAATATAGTCCTTGGGCAGGACTTCTAATGCTACATTTGCCTACAAATACAACATGATTAATAACTGTAAGTTGCCATCTACCAAATGCATAAATATAAACAAAAATGCATTAAGTCATCAAGAGGGGAGTTGCCTTTTCCCACAGGTGTCTTTATAACAAGCTGGCTGACTTGTCTTAAAATGTATGCATCAAGTACAGTGGTACCTTGGGATACAAGCAGACCAACATACACATTTTTTTTAAGATACGAGCTGCGACTCCGTCCGTATTTCTGTTCGAGATCCGAGTGAAATTTCAAGATACAAGTGGCTGCTGTTAGTTGGCACATTGGCGCAAAGGTCCAGTAAGGGCAGCACAATACCTGCATCTCATTCTTTCTCACGTGTTACCCTCAGAATCAAGTACAATAATTTAAACTCTTAAGTTTAGATAATTTTAACGGTCGAAAGACACAGGCACGTGTGCCAGCCCTGAACATAGATATGCGAGTCAAACTGTTTTGTACTGAACAGCAAAGAACAAACTATGGCATTCCATTCTAAAGCCAGTTGCTGACTTTCTTGGCAGCAGTCGGACGCTGAAGTGAAATGGGAGAAGAGAGATTTTACTGTACAGCGCACACTACACATCTGTAATACACAGTACCGCGCACATCGAATTCCCTGCGAATTTAAAATGCTACAACGAGAATTCCCCCAAAATTATCTGAAATGGAAATATTTTGTTATGCAATGGTAAAGTGTACAGTATATATGTGACCCCGATAGGGAAAACCAGGCCAAAGTCACTGGGCAACTTGGTATTATTGCTGTAAATGAAAGATAACTATCGTAGTACATATTTTGATCAAAAACAAAACTTAAATTCACAAAAAAAGTTGTTTTAAAAAAAACAAATTTTGAAAAAAAAAGAATGACACTGACCTGGTTTTCCCTGGTGGGGTCACATATGTGTGTTTCTTAATTCAAAACATGTCTTTTGTCCATAATTTAGGATGGTTTGGGGATGTTTCACAGGGCTGGAATGGATTAAATCTATTTCAGTTATTTTAAATGGGAAAAATTTGTTTGATATACGAGTTGACTGACTTACGAGCTCTGTTACAGAACAAATTAAACTCGTATCTCAAGGTACCGCTGTATTTTTAAAAGCTTTTCTCAAAATCTTCAAAATTTATTTTAACATTAGTTCCAGATTTCCATCCATCATTCCTCATTTCTAACCCTAAACGAAGAATAACTGAGCCAGTTTACATTGTAGTTTACAAATGGCATAAAACTCACAGATGACCCATTACTGAGAACAGGTCAACAGAACTTAAACTAAAGACTGAAAGAAAACTAAAGAAGCAATTTTAGGGGGTCAAACTCATCTTATTTCTCTGCAGAACTACCAATTTCATAAATATGCTAAAAGATAGAAGAAAGATAGGAGGTAGATGATAGAAGCTCTGCTCTCTGGATGAGTAAAGCACACACAATTAAAACTCAAATCATTAAAAGGTCTAAATCAGATGTTAAAAAGGCCGCGGCTTTAATATGGCAGAGGACTCTCATCACAACCTCAACAAATTAAAACCAGCAGAGCAGAGAGCGAGACGACTAGATTACAGAGAAAGAGAGAGAGACAGACAGACAGAAAAAAAGAAGAGCAAAAGAAAAACAAAATGAAAGATAAACAAGAGGGAGAGAAAGGATGGGGGAGAAAAAATAGACAACAACAAAAAAAGTTAGAGAGAAAGACAGACACAGAGAGAGAAAGAGAAGCAAAAGAAAAACACAGAATGAAAGATAGCCCAAACAAGAGAGAGAGACAGAGAGAGAGACGGAGAGAGACAGAGAGAGAGAGAGACAGAGGGAGAGATTAATTGCTTCTTTTCTTCCGGTCCCAGAGGAACCAGTGACATCACTAACAGGGGAGTGAACAACTGTTACGCCCATCCACTTGTTCATTCATTCATTCATCCATCCATCCGTCTATTCATCTCTTGTTCATTTCATCACCACCACACCAGCAGAAATTATAATTAAAATCCAGCAGTTTCTCAGAGCTTTGCATAGACATGAATATGAATGAGATTTAGAGTGATCAGAGAGAAAGTCTGAGGTGTTTGAGACAATCAAACCAATCAGCATAAATCGGTTTTAATTACGCATAAATATACAACACAACACTACAATACAATGTATTTACACCAGAAAGAAGAATTTTTACATTTTATTGTTATTTTTAAGATCTCACTGTAAGTCAAATTGTCCTAAACCACACTGAGCAGTTTGTGATGCCAGATTTTTTTTCAGTGAGAAGTTTTGTATTTGTGCAGGGTTGCCAGGTTTGCAAAAATTGCCGGTAAAACTTCACAGTTGGCGGTTTGCAGGGTTTTGCACTATATAACAGAACAAATGACAGTTTAAAGCTCACTGAAATGTATGTGTCACTTTAGATTTTGGACTAGGGTTTGTTTGTGTAGTGCGACTTTCTGTTTCAAAATCGGTAGTAGATTTGGGGAATCTGGCAACCTTGTATTTGTGAGACGACTGATTTTAGTAAAACTGGTAAACAGATGTGTTAGTAGCTGATGTGTGATGGTGTTTTGCTCAGGAGGACAGTAAACAGGTGGTGGACTCTACATGATCAGGTGAAGAAGGTGAATAAATGCCAGCTGATTGCTTTTGCTGTTTATACAGTGATGTGAGTATGAGAGAAGCCAACGCTGGCTCATCCACTACGCGCATGCATACAAGAAAAAACTAAATCTGATCTGACCGTCACATTCGTCACGTGTCTATGGATCGGATACGTATCTGATCTAAGACCACATGTGAAAGTGACTCAAATCTGATGTGAAAAGATAGGATTCGACACATCCACACAGCCCTGAAAAGATCAGCTCTGAACCACATTAAAGAAAAAGATTGGATGAGAGTCACTTCAGCTTGGTAATGTGAATGCAGCTTTAGGCTCACAGCTCCAGTTATAAACACTGGAAAACTAGAAACAAAATGTCAATGTTTTGGCTGATCAAAGTAGAAAATGAAAGTACAAATAGTGGTTTTGAGTGAAGAGCTCATTTAAAAAGTATGTTTACATGATACACAGTGATGCTGGAAGTGTAGGGGGCAACAATACTTACATTATTTCATTTTACAAATGTGTTGAATATGTTTCTATGATCCACTCAAAGTGATTGTAAAATATCAGTCCATGTATTCATAACCATTACATGGTATAACATTCTGTGCAGTAGCTTTAAGAAGCAATAAACTTTTCTGAAGTTTGTCTGAAAATTTTCTGAATCAATTAAATTTTTCTCTAGAATGGATCATTTCAAATTAAACCACCCAATGATTTATAGCATTTATGTAGAAACTTTGTAAATTCCATGGACATGCCCTTTAATTAAACAATACATTGATTAAAGGTGTTGTGTACATTACCTGATCATCTCTTCCTGGTACAGACAGCTGACGGCCGCTCCTCCAAAACCTGTCCTCCGCTCTGGACACTACACCCCCACACACACGCAAACAGTTAAAAAAATATCAACAACGAGAATAAAAAAATAGTTATAGAAACAATGTAATGATGTAACTAATGTAAATAAACAACAAGTATTATCAATAAAATAAGCAAAGAGAGCACAGATTAAACCAGAACCACAAACAAAAACACAATCTTTTAACATCAGTCTGATGTGTGAAGTTTAAAAGGTATAAATGTTGATTATCCTGCAGCCTCTCACCCGCTAACACACACTGAACACTGTGCACAAGCAGTTTTTTCTCTCTCACATACAAAATCAATGCAAACAAAAAAACAAACACACAAAAGAAAACAAAAAACACACAAAAGATAAAACAGGGGCCTCTAACAGTTAGAGTGTGCGCACACACACACACACACACACACACACACACAGCTGTAATAAATAAAGTGAACACTCTGAAATTCTGGAGGCTGGGTTTCTGCATTGATTGCTAATAAATTTTGATTGTATTGTTATCTCAATCGCAACCACAGACACAAACACTTTAAACTAATAACACTAAAGGTTGTACTGTTGAAGTCTTTTATTGAGCACAATAATTAGCTATCTAAAATGAAGGTTAAGAAAGTATGTGAACCTTTGTTTTGATGAATTCTCCAAGAGCTAACTGGGAAAAGGTGTTTTAGTTAATGAGATATGGTTGGAGTATGGGCTTCACAGGTCCTTTGCCCATTAAATAAAAATACACAAAACCTGCTTACTGACAAAACTATTCCTCTCAAGAAAAATGGTTAGTGTGAACCATGTTCAGAAGATGTGTTCTAGAGATGCACAGATTTCTAAAATGTTAAAAAAGCTTTGCAAATGATCTGAGTGTACTTCGATTCAGTTATATAAACTATCTACAAATGAAGATAATTCAGGACTTTTGTTACTCTGCCTAGTAGACAACCTGTTAAGGTCACTCCAAGAGTACAATGGAAAACCATGAAAGAGGTGAGAAAGTCTCCAAGGCTCAAGTCAACTGCAAAAACAACTTTTAGAATTTTAGGAGAGCAACGAACAAGAATGGTATTTATGAAAGGACCTCACAAAAGAAGCCTCTGCTCACGCAAAAAAACCCAAAAAAAAACAAAAAACAAAAAAACGCAGCCCATTTCAAGTTTGCCCATGACCACCTAGATGTTCAACAGGAGCTGAAAGATGAAACATTTTTATGTTAAAATTACAATTCATGTTCAGTCATGTCTCCGTCCACGTCATGTTAAGTTTCATTGGCTGAACCTGTGTCTTGTCATTTCACAGCCCTGGTTCCCCATCGCATGTCTGATTACGTTTGGCTTATATGTTCCCTCAAGTGTCAGTCTTTGTTGGTCACTGTATTGTCAATCTTTAAGTATATCTGAATTTCCCAACTGTAGAACTAATAAAGGATTATCTTATCTCATTGTCTACCTGCTTAGTTATCACTGGCATAGTTTTGTTTGTTTCATAGCCAAGAGTCATTGTTTGTGTTAATAAAGAGAGTTTTATGATCCATGATGAATCCGCCTCCTCCAACCCTCCTGACAATAAGACTGTGGAACTTTGTAGTACAAATACACAACACTATGTTTGGAGGAAAAAGAACCATGCACACCAACACCAAAGTGTCTTCCCAACTGTGAAGCATGGTGGAGGAAGCATATTCTGGGAGTGATTTGTTAGCTCAGGGTCGGGATACCTTGCAATCATTGAGGAAACATTGAAATCAAAAGTGTATTAAAACAGTTTACAGGAGGATGTAGAGGTGGCAGTCCATTACCTCAAGCTGAAGAGACATTAGGCAGTTAAGCCCATTTATGCTGAAGTTATTAGTTTTCAAAAATGCACAACCAGAACACTATAAAAACTGTTTATTTAATTATAAAGGGAAAAAGAAAAAAACATGTAAATATGAATTAAATCTGTTTAGTATATAAAACCCCATCTTTAGGGTGAAAAATACAGGACGTGGGACTTTTAAAACTGTGTACTTATAGACCCAGTGAAGGGCCGCAGTTTAAAGTCACTGCTTAAATGTTAATCACAAATAAATCTGTATAAAATAAGCAGTAATGTTTTTAATGACAGTGAAATGTTTCCTTTTAGCTTTGGTAACTGACAGCTGTATTTTCTTGATGTAAGATTATATGAGTGCAGTGAGAGTAAAAGCTCTGAGGGAGCACTTTCAGAGCGGAGAGAATCACTCCTTTATATTAAAATGCACACATTCCTGCTGATGCACTTTCTTTCTTTCTGTTATTCATTCAGACACAGTGCTGCTTAACAATAGGAGCAGTTCAGGCATTATCTCTCTTTATCTCTCTGTGTATCGCTTTTTTCCTCTCCGTGTCTTTTGTATAGCAGACAGACACAAAAATGAGCTCTGACAAACAGAATAAAAAAATGCAGAAAATGCAGAGAAAGAAAAAATGGAGCAGAAAATGTGGAATTTAATAAAGTTATTGAACTTAAAATAATCTACGTTTAATTTTTTCCACTGTGTTAAATTCAGAAATATATAGAAACTGTGCAATAATATTATTACAAATATGTTGGATATTAAGTTTATTCCACATTATCGTTGATTTCATTACTTTGAAAATCAACAAAACATGCAAATTAACTAGGGATGCTTGAGCAGACTAATGTTTGTGCTTTGGATTTCATTCAATTTTAATGCAATGTTTTCATTATGGCTCAATGGAATTATGGCTCCCCCTACAGGCTGTTAATACTAGTCCCATCACTACATTTACATTGGAGTTATTGTTTACACCTGTAGTATATTCAGGATATTCCACAAAAACTATTTGTGACTCTGTGAGATTTAATCCTAAAAGCAAAACTAAACATACCCCAGAAACATTAAAGGGTCTACTTTTCAAATTATATATATATATATATAGGCTGAATAACAATATATTTTTGATATTTGTGAGAGAAGCTTAAATAAGCAGAGATGTTTTTCAGCACGACTCATAGCGCTGCGCTTTATTTTCTGCGATATGTCACTTATATGATAATGAGATGCTACTTCCAGACATTCCACTGGCAGATTAGCAGCCATGGAGTGTGTGAAAGTCCACATAAAACAAAGAACTTGCACCTGAAGAAAGATCTCTCACCTTAAGTGTTCACACCTATTTCATGAATATTCAATGTAGGAACGAGTGACTCAGTAAAACAGTGTCAACTCACATTTGTTATGCTTTATAAAACCACATACGATTTCTAAAAACTGTAATGACTAGTGTGAAGCCCACACCTCTGTTTATTAAGTTCACAGCTCAAAGGTCTCGGCTAGAAATGCTAGAGTGTGTTTTATCACAATATATCAGCACATCTGAAAATATATTTTTGGAAAGTCTAAGTTTAGAGCATTTGTAAAAAGTCAGGGCATATCAGACTACACTAGTGTGTCTGAAAACATGCTCAGACTCCAGAGGATTAATGACATATAGATTATATAATGATGGCAATTTAAACGTGCATTATAATGACAAACAAGAATAGCTGAGAGGGGTAATTTACCTGTTAATCACAGGTCACCCTCAAAGATCAGACAGACTAACAATGGTTAAGTGTACAGTTAAACACTGCTCCCTGCTGGCCAAATTATTTATGCCTTCACTGATGCTGTGGGGTGACTAAAATTTTAAAAGTAAACAGAATATTTGAAAAGCAACTGGCAACACCAATCTATTTTATAAAAATGTAACATTTACATTTTTATAAAATAAAATGTAATAAAATACATTTTATAACAAGAGCTTTATCTTCTGTCAGGGTCTCAATGCAGAATGGTCTTAGCAGAGGTCCAAGACTACAAAACTGCTTATATAGGGCGGCAACCATGTAGGACAATGTCTGAGGCGGACAGTGATAAGATGACAATGGCAATGGTATCAAATCAACTGCAACGAAGACGACAATGGTAAACCACTTCTGTACCTTACCAAGAAAACCAAATGGATATGAAGAAAAGAGAATTGTTGTCATGATGCTTAAAGATGGTGGGACCCTCAGGTTGGAAAGCATTCAAAATATTACTAAGGAAGAGCTGAGGAATTCTTTGAGTGGTGTGTGTATGCACAGGTTAAAGCCTTCTGGACACCTAGTTGCCAATGTTGACAAACAAGAGATTCAAAGCTGCAAAAACAAAAACACAATTGGAACTCTGAATGTTTGAAGTATGTCTGAAGATGGACATGGCATCAATATCCTTGTAATCAGTGAATTTAAATGAACTGGATTAGGACACATACAATCAGGAGAACACACTATTACTTGAACAACAAAGAAGAGAAAGAGTGGCTTTGATTGTCAACAAGACCTTTATTGCTGTGAATGATTGATGTCAAACTGATTTGGATGACATCAATCATTGGATGACATATGAAAAATGGATGACAGAATAATTTGAAACGTTCAGGCAGAAATTGATAAGACCTGCCAACAAGTTGTCCAGCTGGTGATGGGAGCCTGGAATGCCAAAGTCAGAAAACAGAAGAAGGGGAAACAAAGAGGGCTCTTGAGGAGTCTGGAATTTTATTTTCCTTTAAATATTAATGGAAATAATATTTAATAATGGGAGGCGGGGCTGGGCACTGCTTGTGCATTAAGCCCAGAATGTGGTGCTGTGCCCCTGCCATTAGCTTCACAGAAAGGCCTTGTAAGGACAGTTAAAGAACAGTGTGAAAAGATGGGACTTCAACTCAGTATGAAGGAAATTATCTTAAAATGTAATAATTTGTCTCCTCACTTACTACGATTGTGCAGACTATGGCCTTCTCTGTCTTTACGGAGGTGAAAGCTTGACAACAATAAAGCAGGAGAGGAAGAATAGTGATGCCTTTGAAGTATGGGAGAAGACTTTGAGTATTTTGGATAACAAAGACAAACAAATGGATCATCGATCATCAAATCAAACCTCAGCTTTCACTAAAAGCCCAGATAACCAAACTGAGGCAGTCTTATTTTGAACACATTATGAGAAAAAAAACTGTTCACTTGAAAGGAGAGCTGAGCTTGGAATAGTTCAAGATAAAAGGAAGAAGGCAGTATCAAGAAATGGATGGAAACAATCAGAGGCATCAAAAACAAGCCATAAAGAAGTCTGAAGATATATATGGTCCAGCAGTCAGGATCAGCTTGACAGAGCTTAATAATAACTTTTATTATATTTGGAAATGAGGCATCAGAAAAGAGTTGGCTTCATACGGTTAGTGAAGAATGAATCTCAGAGGGCTCCTTAAAATTTTACAAAAAATCTAATCTTACCCCAAATGTAGATGATCAGCAAAGCCATGGTTGGTGTGTGTGTGTGTGTGAAGTTAGATTTTTTGAGTTGTACTATGGAGCTACAAGGCTAATTTAACAAAGGAACAATGATGGACAAAACCACAGTCAACAAGCAGATGAACTTTGTTGATCTTTATCTTACTAGCTTTTTTAATTAATTTTTTTCCCCCACAAGGACAACATATGGAGATCATTTATTGATCACGAGAAGGTTATACACAGCACAGACTTCGTACATCTACACTGTATGCCTGCAACAAGATGTCTAACCGAACTAGACAGAAAACACAGGTACAGGTTCTGTGGGGTGATAACTACTCCACATGCCAGTGATGGTTTAGGTATGTAATTAGCACCAGGCTAATTGGTACTGGTGGGGTATATAATACTGCATTTAACTAAATCTCATAACTCAACAATTCAGACCTCCAGTTAGAGAAAAACTAAAGAAGGGTGGTCCTGTAACTCAGAATTCCTAATCAGAAACTTTGGTTGGGATTCTCAGCATATGACATCAAATCAACATGGCTGCCCACATCCTAAACAGTAAAAAGGAAGCACTGCTCTATGATTTCCTTAATAATTAATCAGCATGCAAAACAGTAGTCAGTTAAATATATGACATCATAAACTGACCATAAGGCAATTACAGGGGTTAGACAATGAAACTGAAACACCTGGTTTTAGACCACAATAATTTATTAGTAGGTGTACGGCCTCCTTTTGCAGTCAATACAGCGTCAATTCGTCTTGGGAATGACATACACAAGTCCTGCACAGTGGTCAGAGGGATTTTAAGCCATTCTTTTTGCAGGATAGTGGTCAGGTCACTATGTGATGCTGGTGGAGGAAACCGTTTCCTGACTCGCTCATCCAAAACACCCCAAAGTGGCTCAATAATATTTAGACACAAAGACTTGCTGTCTTGGTCACAGATGTGCCAGCAAGACGTGCACCAACAATTTGTCCTCTTTTGAACTCTGGTATGTCACCATAATGTTGTGTGCATTGTAATATACTATATAACTGTGCTCTTACCTGCTAACTGAACCTTCACACTCTGCTCTTACTGATGCAATGTGACATTAATGAGGATTGGCCACCAGACTGGTCCAATTTAGCCATGAACCCTCCCACACTAACATGACAGCTGTTTCAGTTTCATTGTCTAACCCCTGTATATAATTCATATTAAAGTTCATATTCATGTTATGTGTGACCCCGCCAGGGAAAACCAGACCAAAGTTGCTGGGCAACTTATTAAGATATGGTGTCGTTCAGCCTGTCACTCACATTAGCAACAAAACTTAGCCACTCGGTTTTATTGCTGTAAATGAAAGATAATAGTCTCAGGTATCGATCGTAGTATTAAATTCACCAAAAAAGTTGTTTTTGTGCAGTAAGTCATTCAGCAAATTTGCAGATTTTACCTGAAAAACAGGTTTCTGTGACCACTTGAATCCAGATGTAGAACTAATTCTACCGCGGAGGTACACAAGCTTGTTGGGTGTCATTCGGCTCCTGAACTACTACTTCAGTGTAGAAATGTGATTGAGGTCATGTATCCATCCACCAAACCTGAGCAGGTCAGATGTCTTCAGCTAATGTAAATAGAGCGATTTTAGCCAGCGTCATCTTTTAGTCTTCATTTCTGCTATATTTGGATTTATTTTGATTCATTTTTAAGTGTTTCTGGTGTATTAATGTCTTGTGACACAAATCAACTGAGTAGAGTGTCAGTATGCCATGTCTCAGAATGCTCTGTCTCTGAAAGTATGACAGATAATCGGCTGAAACTTTGTGTGAGGCTTCCTTTAGCAGCACTCTTTACAAGTATGCTAATAACTCATTAAAAAAAAATGACTTTGACCCGGTTTTCCCTGGCAGGGTCACATATATTAATGTTATTATTCATTTAACATGTGAGCTGGCTAGAGTGCCTATATTTTCCCAGTTTGTAATGGCGGTTGAAAATCACATCTTTTAGAGCTCTGACTACTCAGTTCTGAGGTAAGTATAATGCAGCAAAAGCTGTCATTACTATGGGAATATGTACCAGATGGCCAGCTTCTCCTAAACCAAACTAAAGTTGAAAGTCATCTCTGATGCAGACATACTAGTACCTTTGAGCTGCCTTCTGGATCCAGCGCGTTTACACATGATACATATTCCTGCATCGCCTGCTCTTTACTCATATCACCCAGATCCTTCCACGCTGTCCTACAACAGACAAAGAAATACAGGTGAGGGTCTATATACAATTTGGTTGTATTTTCCCACTTCCCTCAGATGTCATTGATCAGCCAACATATGCTTTGAATCCAAATCTTCATTCTTTCATTTACAAAAAGACCACGTTACTGTCACTTACATATAAGGTATTACACTACAACTTGATATCATTCTCAGGGAGTAATATATATTACATGACATCTGAACTGTGGCACTGACAGACATTATTACATATTACTTTACTGGTACTTTATTGCTAATTGCACATACAACTCTTCTCTCGCTCTCCATTTTCAAATTGTATTGCATTTCTTATCAATTACTTTTCACAGCATCTAGTAAAGTTTGCAACCTAGTTGCATTGTATTTGTGCAATAAAAATATTATTTTCTGTACTACAGCTGGAGCTGCAAGGCTATAATTAGTAAACACTAGAAGTCAGTGGTGCCTTAAAAAGCCCAGTTGTTTCAATAAACAGAATCCAGATCTTAATTAAGGTCTCACAGACTAGTCAATGTGATTTCAGACACAGTATAACTCACTGTGAACTTTACAGATTAATAAACCCTCAGTGCAGATTCTCTGAATGATCAAGTACATTTGATGTAACCTTAAAATTAGGTGAATATGATTTTTAAGCGAACCATTCCTCTAAAACAATGAAACAGCAATACTGCACTGCAATCACACAGAATGGTAATATTGTTAATAATTAATGTAAGCAAATAGCCACTACTTATTATCATTCAAATTATATCACGCTGAGTAATAAATCATGTTGGAACAGTGATATCCATTCATTGGTAACCACATTACAATACTTGAACAAATTATTCCTTTAAGGGGCCCATATAACTGAAAATGAAATGGTTCATATATATATTTATTGAATGACTGTGCTGAAGGCAATGATGGAAAAGTCACATGTAAAAAATAAATTCTGATTATGTTTGGTTTCTAAAATCTTACAAATGTATTTAGGGGTCAAAAAAGGACATTATGCTTTAAAAGTTAAGCCCATTTCCACATATATAACTAAAGTGGTTTCTATGACATCACAAAAACGGTGAATTTGACATGGGCTGTTTATGCTTCCACATAAGCAATACACTTTGAAACTTTACCAATATAAATGAAAGGTTTGCAAGTCCAGATTCTTACCATTTTCTTTGACCCTCAAAATCAAAGAATCCCGGTTTCGGTGTGTTGCACTTTCCAACTTTGGCCTGTCAATCAAAAGCAGTGTTATCAAACAGCAGTTACTGCTTACTGCATATGAGAAAATCAAGCCTAATACTTTATATTAAGTATATTAGTGAGTAATTTGATCATTAATGAATTATTCATTAATATGTGAATACAGATGTGGACAAACTTGTTAGTACCTTACAGTACTCTTGAAATGATGCTCCATTCCTGCTTAAAGACATGTAATTAAAAGTCTCAAGTACTCAATGTATGAGTTTAGCAAAGAATTAAACGATTGCTTATTTTACAGAGACACTCTGAAATTGCCTGGACACACTTGTTGGCATCACTTGATTATACTGATTGAAAGACCAGTTTTCCTTTAAGCAGTGGTGGACTCAGCATGTTTGAAGGGCAGGGGCAAAAAAGTAAAAAGGGCACATTTTTCCCATTGGAGGGGCACTTCTCAATTAGAGGTGCACCTTCCTGGTGACCATCATGTACAGTTGTACGAGAACCCTATTCAGTACTGCACTGCATTTTCTATTCTCAACAGAACTTGAACGCAAATATCAGAATGCTGTCATTGTTGGGAACAAAAACAGGTAGAAGTCTGAAAACATTTGTGTCAGACATGGACTGAAACAAGTTGTGTCTGAAGCAACAAGAAAGGTCAGTCAATTTGATGCGCTTTTTACCAATATTTCTTCCTTGTATGAACTACCTGTGCATTTGCCCCCTGTTGGCACTTCTGATTATCATGTGGAATGCTGGTAAATGGCCCTCTCAGCCTACTCAGGGCCGTCTTATGAACACTACTGACTTCTCCCCCATTTCTGAGGCCACTGACCCTGAGGTCATGGCTACAGCCTTCGCCTCTATGATTGGGTCTATTCTGGATACAGCTGTTCCACTAAAGAAAGTCTCAATCACAAAGATGACTGTTCAAATTAAACCACTGATTAAAAAAGAGAAAAAGTGAGTTTTGCTTTGGAAACAAAAAATGACTATAGAAACCTACAATCAGTTATTATAAAAAAAAAGTCTGGTGTGGATTGACAAAAAAACTCTCTGAGGAGTTGGAAAGAACGCAAAAACTATGTTGCAGGATCATCTGCATTCCACCATCATCTCTTCTACCACTCAGTGAAAGGCATGGTAAGGCTATCCTGTGCAACCTTACGGATGTACTCAAGAAAAAATGGTCTCCTCTACAGGTCTTTCTGATTATAGCCACAACATCTACTTACAGACTGTGTCTTTACCAACGATATGTTGTCCCTGTGAGCAGAACTAAAAGACATGAACTCTCTCTTATTCCTCATGCTCTTGTGATTTTTATGATAAATGCTCCGAAGTTTATTGTCTCTGTTTATGATGTTGACTGATGTATGTTTGACACATTACAGGTGTCAGTGTTTAAAAACTTTTTTTGCTGGTGTGTACTGCCTTGTCATATTTAATAAATGATACTGATAATTTAGAACACTGTCTAGTAGGGGTGCAATAGAGGACACCCTTTTCTATTGAAGAGGCAACCAAACAAGAGGACTCATTGAGACAGATTATAAATCTTTCTTGTTCTAGACGGCACACCATCATAATTTATGATGGCCACTCAATATTTTTCCCATGTGTAGGACAGCTAACAGGGCACTTTTTGATTCTGAGTTCAGTTCTGCTCTGGTCTGGATGTTTGGGTGATGGACCCCTCTCAGACCAGACTGACACTGACATTGTTGTTAAGCTCATAAAGTTAGACCATTCCTGGACGTACAAAGGAGGGTGTCTACATCAGTGCGCAGACCGTTATTACCTGTTTGTATCTGGCGTACAGGTACAGCAGCTTGTCCCTGGGTGCTGTGTGCACCAGCTCTCTGACCCGGTCAGCTGCGCTCTCGAAATCCTCCTGAAGCTCAGAACCGTCCGAGTCCGGAGAGGACGAGCGCGAAGCCATGACGCAAATAATATTTATATAATAACAATTTGGATAATCCAGAAAGCAGTACCAGCAGTGCTGTAAAATGTTCTTTAGTAGGGTAAAGAAACAGCTCTCATGCAGCGTAGAGTTTACAGACACCGCTTACATATATACAACATCCGGGTCATTGCAGTTCAGTGCCCCCACCCGCATTCCGGCAGACCCCGCCCCTTCTGCACTCTGATTGGTCAGTTGCTAAAAAAGATTTTTTTTTACATGTAGAGCCCTTTTATGCATTATTACTAATTAACTTGCTTAATAATGCATTTATTTACTCGATTTAATGTTACTAAATTACACACCGTAGTGCTTATTGCATTATTGTACAATATTTACAAGATTAATTAATCTTAAATTTTCACCGCAATATCTCCTGGAATAATGTTGAATTTTATATATAACGTGTATATATAATTATGCTTTGTGTATATTCATTGTTTCTGAATGACTGTACTTGAGTTTAAATTTCTAAAGGTTTCAGGACTCCTTTTAACAAACAATATTTTACTATTTAATATAAGTTTAATATGTTATTTTGTTATAGAAATAATAATAATAATAATAATAATAATAATAATAATAATAATAATAATAATAATAAAAATTATTATTATTATTATTATTCACAAATTAAAATATAAAATAACGTCAAATAATATAAGCTATTTGTTATTATTTTCGTTATTATTATCAGCAGTATAATCAGCCAATTACAGGACAAGGGGCGGCACTTGCCTGAATACGGGTACAAATAATAATTAGTTCGTATTGGTCCGTGTTAGTCCGGCTTTGTAAATGTTCCGGGTAAAACCGATTCCGACAGCACCATTCCGTGTTCAGCTTTAATCCGATTACAGTAATCAGAAGTGAAAAAAGTTATGGAGTGTATATTAAATAACATCACATTTACAATTACAAGTCTGATTATAAATAATAAACACATGAAAAAATCATATAAAGGAGTAATTGCTCTATTACATTTTACGTTTATTTTAAGTGTGGATGTATACATGTACAGTATGTATATCTTTTATATTTTCATTTTGTTGCATTTTAAATTTAGTGACGTGATGACTACATTTTAAAATACATTCATCTTCTTTTCTAAATACAGTTTATGATACACTAATATATATTTTCTAGAATTTTAGTTATTAATCTATTACTTGTAAGCAATAGACAAACATGGTTCTAGGCTACACTAAATTGTAAAAGAAAATAACACTTTTTACAGTTTTAATATAATGTAATAGACTGAACAGTTGCACCATTTCTAACATATTTAAACCTGCTGTACTGGGAAATTACACGACTTGTTGCTGTTTCATAACCTTTCACAGAATTAGGTTTGTGGGTCAGTTTACAATTGTGCATAAATAATACAGGTTAATACAGGTCTGGATTACATCAGTATGAATTTACAATGTAGGGAAAAAATTTAATAAATAAAAACATTGAATGAAAAAGTGTGTCCAAACCTCTGACAGGTACTGTAAGAGTAACTATCTCGAACGAGAAATAAAAGGATTGTAAATGGGGCATTACGATTTCAGTAATCATTATAATGAGGTTATATAATGACGT
Organism: Crenuchus spilurus; assembly: GCA_036984385.1. Taxonomy (NCBI): domain Eukaryota; kingdom Metazoa; phylum Chordata; class Actinopteri; order Characiformes; family Crenuchidae; genus Crenuchus; species Crenuchus spilurus. The sequence goes on along the minus strand of BRDA01011641.1, from coordinate 92,784 downwards.
GTTCTGTGTCTTTAAAATAATGTCTCGCAAAATAAAGAAAACGCTGCATTACAGACTTGTGCCGAAGCGTTTGTAGTGAGAGAGACGTGAGCTGAGCGGAGAGTAGGACAGGTAATAGAAATAAAAAAAATAATAAAGTAAAAAATAAAGTACAACAATGTATAATAATATTTCTACAAGAAACCAGAATTCAGAAGCTGAACAGTTATTACCAAGCAGACCATTTCCCCCCTCATTTCTCTTTATGTGTGATTTATTGCACCTGACAGAGTGAGAGCAGCAGAGCTGTAGTACTGCGTGGTGGACAGTAGATGGCGAGACAGGCGTTCTGTTCCATCGGTAGCCAAACATGTCAACATTAATCTGTCCAACACGGTAAGATGGAGAATTGTTTATGGTTTTGGACAGCATGACTTTTGGATTAAAAAAAACATCACTGAGTCAATTTGGCATTTCATTTTGAAATCAAGGTGCCAGAGTTTGGTGAAAGAGTGGAGAGACACAATCCAAGCTGCTTGAGGTCTAGTGTGAAATTTCCACAATCAGTGATGGTTTGGGGAGCCATGTCATCTGCTGGTGTTGGTCCACTGTGTTATATCAAGTCCAAAGTCAGTGCAGCCGTTTACTAGGACATTTTAAAGCACTTCATGCTGCCCTCTGCTGACAAGCTTCATGGAGATGCACATGTCATTTTCCAACAGGACTTGACACCTGCCCACACTGCCAAAAGTACCAACACCTGGTTTAATAACCACAGTAACACTGTGATTAAAGTGAAGAAGAGTAACATAATTGGAACTGGACTAAAAATACATACCTAGTCTTTGAACTGGGCGAACTAGTGTAAACAACAGAAACCTAAACTGCAACAGCTGAGAAGGGCCTGTAAACTAGAAGAGTTGTATTATTGTAGACAAAAAGCCTGTATTGGTAGTATACAGAACCAGTTTTCTTATTGGTGTACGAGACCTTCACAAGTGTAATTGTAGGATATGAGCTCCTTTAACTCTTAGAGCAACAAAGTGGAAAAAATGTTTCTGTAAGCATGATTAAGAGCTGCAAGGTCAGATTAAATGATTTCACAACTAATGAGTTAAAGTTGCTTTAACTGAACTGTAGTTTCCACTTCAGGTCATCTGAAAGTATTTTGACTTTATTAATACACTCTCTCTCTCTCTCTCTTTCTCTCTCTCTCTCTCTCTCTCTCTCTCTCTCTCTCTCTCTCTCTCTCTCTCTCTCTCTCTGTCTACCTGACTCTCTCCTTTTCTTTGGCTTCATATTATTATTATTATTATTATTATTATTATTATTATTATTATTATTATTATTATTATTATTATTATTATTATTTAGCATAATTAAAAAATTACAAATAATACACAATTATGCCTAATCTAAATTTAGTACTTCACCATGACCCTGACCAGGATTAAGTGGTTAAGAAGATGGATGGATAAAATTGGTACTACTACTAACAAGTACTACTAACAATCATTTTTATAATGTTATTATAAATATATATGTTATGCACTTTTAAATGCTCTGAAATACTAGTTATGTTTTTTTTACATTATTTAAAAAAAAAGAATAACAAGAAATATTTAAAAATAAATGTAGTGTTGCAGTAGGTGTTTGTAAAAACAGTGATAACTGATCACAAGTAATAAAACAGGTCAAAAGGTCAACATGAACTCATAAATCTGTAAAAGAGTGTATAACAGTGTATAATAAATATGTAAAAGAGGGAAGAGTCTGTAATAAATCTGTAATAACGAGTTTATAAAGACTGATGTGCATAATAAAGTTTTAGTTATTATAAAGCTAAAATTGTTTTGTTTTGTGCTCTGTATTTGTGTTTTATTTGGCGGTGTGACTACGCGTAATGACGTACAGACGCCTGTGGCGCAGGGGTGATGGGCGGGGCTGCGGGAGAGAGGGGGGAGGGGTTATTTACAAGAGGGAGGGGCAGAATTAGAGCAGATTCAGTCCCAGATTGTCTCTCAGTCTCTCTCTCTCTAACTGTTTCTCTCAGTCTGGGTTTATTTACTCTGACCGGAAACGAAGCGATGGCGCTGAGCGTGTGAGCAGCGTAGACAAACACACTCGGACAGGAAGAAGGAACTGATTATACCGGAGGAGTGTGTATGTGTGTGTGAGTGTGTGTGGTGACGATGAAGTTCGCGGAGCACCTTTCAGCCCACATCACCCCCGAGTGGAGAAAACAGTACATCCAGTATGAGGTACACACACGCACACACACATACACACTCAGGGGTCAGAGGTCAGAGAGTTTATGTAGTTATGTGGACTTTGGACCTGATTAAGAGTTATATCCAGTCAATCTGAGTTATGTTGCCTTATATCTAGTTAATCTGAGTTATGTTGCCTTATATCCAGTTAATATGAGTTATTCTGCTTCATTTCTATAACTGAAATTTAATCAAAAATGAGCTATTCAGGTTAATTCTGAGCTCAGCTGAAACTTTCACGGCTTATCCAGGATTAGTCTGACATAATTTGCCTTATTCTGATTTATTTGATTCATTCTGATTATTTTTTTCAGAATTATTTGTTGTTATCCTGACATATTCAGAATTAGCCTGTTTTTCTGGTTTGTTATGATTTCTGCATATGCTATTATGTCATATTCTGACTGAGTCAGGCTTATTCAGTTATTCTGAGCTATTTGGACCTGTTCTGGTGGAGTCTAGCTCATGCTGAATTCACTTTCAGACAGTCTGTGCTATTATCCCTTAATGATGCTTATTATTCTGAGCTATTGTAGGTATTTCTGGCTTATTTTTGACATATTCTGGATTTTAAAAGCCTTATTCTGGGTTATTCTAAATTATGTGACTTTTAGTAGAAACTGTAGAAACTCACAACACTAGTAATATGTAAAGAGGTGAACTGTATACGTTGACAAAATGTACAATTCTAAGCACACAGTGAGATATTTCATATGAATTTCTTGTGTCAAAGAAGGTTCTCCTGGATTAGGCTCTTTAGGTGAATGTGAACAGGCTGAAATCTGTAGTTTGTGAGGTTACAGGTGATTTTAGCCATATTAAAGCTGATCTTTATGTGCTGTGTTGGTAATAAATCTGTATACATCTATAAATCTATCAGGCATCAGTGTGGGTCACTGTGAGTGAATGTGTGTGTGTGTGTGTGTGTGTGTGTGCTTGTGCATGTGTGTGTGTGAATGTGTGTAGTTCTTTGTCTTCATCCAGTTCTGCTCTGAATCTCCTTTAAACCTGTCACTTCCCCACCAAGACTGAAATAATCAGGAATTCTCTTTCACATGATTTAAACGAATTCCTCGCATATGATCAAACACGCCTTCACACACGTTGTGTTTTGAAAAACAGAAAATGCAATTAAAAAAGTTACATTTTGCAAAAAATACTTACAGAAATTTGCTATTTTTTTCTTTTTTTAAAATATTTGAACAATGTGACAATTAACAGTATGTGACTATGTTTGAATTGTGTTAAAATTGTCTCTGTTTAGTAGCAGATGAATAGAAATAAGCTTGAATGAAGATTTCTAGTCTATATTTGTGATATTTATATTATTAATATATGATATTATATTGTGAGTAATGCTGTGTCCTTTAGAGTTATTAATTTATTTATTTATGTTTAAAGAAGAGAAAATCCTGGAATAATTTTTTTTAAACTTTTTTTTTTGCACCAAAAAAGCCTCACTGTATTGTCTGTATTTTGTAAGATCTCACTGTATTTGCTCAGTTCAGGTGATTTTTATGCGACTGGTGCTCAGACAGTTTTTCTTTATGAATTATGAACAAAGAGAAGCTCTGAGCTCTGAACGCTTTTCTGTCTCAGACTGAAATCTGCTGCAGTCCTCACACTGCATTACTGCAGATAATTTACTAAATCTATACCATTTTACACCGTTTCTTAGTAGGAGGCTAAAATGGCAGTTTAGGTATGGCTTTAATTCATCCATCCAGAATAATATAAAAATACAGTAGTATTCAAATAAATGGTGATCATTTGAATAATATACTAGATCATTATTAATAGAGGTATTAATTGTTATTATCATTGAAAATAGTGCTTAGCAACAGGTAACAGTATTAAAATTACGTTTTCTGAACAGTTGAATGACAATATATTGAAAATATTATATACCACAAATCATCACTTTTGGAACAAAAAAACCTTAAATTTTATCTTAAAATTTGTAAAACTATGATTAAAATTCTCCAGCTGCTCTTTAGATGGATTAAGAGAAACACTAAAAAATGACTTCCATTAAAATGTACCAATATTTTTTCCTCTGTTGAAAAGTCACATTTTATTCAATTGACACTGACATATATATATTAATATCTTATTACAAGAAATGTCATTGTTATAAAGCAGGAAGTCCTGCTGTTACGCTTCCTTATCCCTCACTCTGATGATTTCATGGATAATTTTTCTTTCACATTAAGCTGTTTCATCTTTCTGCTGTGAGAGTATTGATCCAACCCTAAAGCCATGAATTACTAATCAGTGTGTGAGTGTGTGTGGAAGCCTTTGTCTGGATTCCTGACTCTGTAATCAGGTGTGTGTCAGTGTGTGTCAGCCATTCAAACCTGCACTGACCATTAAAACTGCAGAAACACATAAAACAAAATAAATGTAAACTATCTATATATTTGATTCATTTTACATTGATTGACAGTGATACAGTTATTACAGTCATACAGTTTGTCTATAGATGATCGATACATACATAGTTATACATGGCAACTGCAATAATGACCTGAGTGATATTTATTAGTCTGATTATTTATGATACATGCCATACATCATTAGAAGTACAGACTGATCAGGCTTTTAGAATGTACATTAATCAGTGTCTGGTGTGTCCACCACGGGCAAAAATATCCGCTTCTATGCTATCTGCCATAGAGAGGAATGGACTCTGGATGTGTGATTGTGCAATGCCGTACAGACTCTATATGTGTCCAGAGTTAATCTGTGGTAGCTCCTGGTGGTCTCTGGCGTACCACACCATTCGTTATGCGTCCATGTCCCAGGCGTGTTCAGTAGGGGAAAAATTGAGGCCCCAATTGACCCTCCATTGTGCCACATCTGAAGAGGCATCCCCCTGTGGGAATATGGCACCAGGGAACCTCTGCAGATGAGGTATCACCAGAATGTGTTACTGGCTGGTCAAGTTACCGGTCATTTTATATGAGGAGAAATCCTGCATATTTCTTGTATTTTACATATTTCTAGACAGAGTCTAGACTGTCTACAGAGTAGACAGAGGACACGTCATTATATCACCTCATGATAATGATTACTGAATTTTTATTGCCCTATTTACAATCCTTCTGTTTTTTGTTCAAGATGGTTAATCTTGCAGTACCCGTCAGAAGTGTGGACACACCTTCTCATTTATTTATTGTATTTATTTATTTTTATTTGTTTTCTTACACAGTAAATCCACCAGTGTTAAATCAACACTATTAGAGTTAAATTAACACTGAGGGTGTCAAAATGTAACACTCTCAGTGTTAATTTAACTCTAAGAGTGTTGATTTAACACTGGCAGATTTACTGTGTACATTGTAAATTAATACTGAAGTCATAAAGACTATGAAGCAACAGTGTTGTGGAAAAAAGTGTTAAACAAACCAAAATATGTTTCAGATTTTAGATTTTTCAAAGTAGGCACACAACTGATGTCTCAAACACATTAAGAGGGTAAGAAATGCAAGTCATGAACTCTTGACAAGGCACAGCTGTTAACTGAAAGTGACTACCTCATAAAGCTGACTGAGAAAATGCCAAGAAAGCTGGCATCTAAGCAAGAGGTGCCTACTTTGAAGAATGTAAAATATAAAACATTTTCTGGTTTGTTTAACACTTGTTTGTTTACTAAATGATTACATATGTGTTTATTCATAGCTTGGATGAGTTTAGTATTAATCTACAATGCAGAACATTTTTTAAATAATGAAAATCCACTGAGTGTCCAGAACTTTGACTGTTATTGTATGTACAGTATATAATGTCTGTCTGGATTTATATACCAAACACAGTCTTCATTTCTTTTCACATGATCATTTTCCAACCTCTCTTTGTCCGTTTGTGACACACAGGCTGTTTTTCTTACTGTACCTTTAGACTGATATATGTAAAAGATGAATGTTCTGAAAAAGCAGTCCAGACTGAAATACGTCACCGTCAATGAGCAGAGTTGTGAGTGGATACAGTATATACATTTCTGTGACAATAACAGTTTATTTAAACAGACCATTTTCACCGTTTAGTTTTATGGACTGTATGGACAGAAGAGTGAATGATATGTTTTTGAAATTTTAATAATGTTTACATAATGTAAGAAACTCATTTAATTTTTAAAAAGTGAAAGTAAAATGTGGTTTTTCATGATACAGACCTATTAAATCACCCAGGAAACAGAGGCAGAGTTATTTATATCATCTTATTAGAGTGAATTATTAAAATATGTTCCCCCTGGGGGCAGCTCAAGGTTCTCCATGGCCTCTGGGCATGAACATCTTTCTGCTGTATCTGTATTATATGGTCATTTACAACAGACAGTCATTTAAGGATGTTTCTCTGAAAATCCAGTGTCTAAAAACGTATAAATGAAGTCAATGGGCAGTTGCTGAATTATATGCCTGTATAGAATGCACTGTATGTTTTTGTGAAACATAATTTTCTTTAGTTAAACATGTTTGTGCATTTAGCTGTAAATCTATGTAATCTATGTCTTTTCAAAGAAGAGACTGGTTTTTATGTGGAGAATGGATACCAGAAAACTAGAGAAAGTGAAGAAGAGAAAGTGAAGATACAAAATAGACTTGGTAATTTATTTCATTTATCTGGTTTGACCCCCTTGTGCAGGAGTAACTGTAAACTAGAAAAGTGCATTTCCTGAAGGAAATGCAGGATGTTGCTCATTGCTAACATGGCTCACATGCTAAGGTATCCCAGGTGGTTTGTAAGGTGATGCTGTGGTATCTGTGGTGGTTGCTATGGTGTTGCTAAGCTGTTGCTATGGTATCCATGGTAGTTGCTAAGGTGTTGCTATGGTATCTGAGGTGGTAGCTAAGGTGTTGCTATGGTATCCATGGTGGTTGCTAAGGTGTTGTTATGGTATCCTTGGTGTGCAAATAAACATTTCTGGAAATTGTTGATCAGATCAGCTTGGAGGAACTCTAATCCATTCCTGTGTACAAAACATCTTCAGCTCTGTTATGTTGGTGGGTTTCCTTTCATGACCTGCTTGCTTCAGGCCAACTAGTGTATATAAAGTCAGAGTCAGTCGCTCATTTGCTGCTGCACAGTTTGTTTTGGGCATCCGCTAGTTCTTCATTGGTAGTCACAGGACACTGCCCACTGTTGATGGACAGTTTTGCTTGGTGCTCTATTTTCGCTCCAGCAGTGACATTGAGGTGTTTAAAAACATCAGCAGTTCTGCTGTGTCGGATCTACTCATACCAGCACAACACACAGTAACACACCACCACCACATCAGTGTCATTGCAGTGCTGAGAAATATCAATCACTGAAATAATAGCTGCTCTGTGGTGATTTTCTGGGGGTCCTGATCATTGAAGAACAGGATGAAAGGAGGCTAACAAAGTATACAGAGAAACAGATGGCCCACAGTCTGTAATTGTAGAACAACAAAGTGCAGCTATATGATCAGTGGAGCTGATAACATAGACAGTGAGTGTAAATACAAGGAGATAGTCATATTATTTTGGCTGTATGACTATAAACACACACATACATCCCCAATTCCAAAAAAGTTGGAACACTATGTAAATTGTGAGTAAAAACAGAATGCAGTGGTTTGCAGATCAGGCAAGGCCTTGCAAGACAATGCTAAACCACAGGCTGCATCCATCATAACAGCATGGCTTGCAAGAAGAAGGCTCCAGTTTCTGAACTGGCCTGCCTGCTGTCCAGACCACATTTGGTGCATCATGAACTGAAAAATCTCTCAAAGAAGACTCAGAACTGTTGAGCAGCGAGGATGCAACATCAGACAAAAATGGGACAACGTTCCTTTCCCAAAACTCCAGCAATTGGTCTTCTCACATCCCGGATGTTTACAGACTGTTGTTAAAAGAAGAGGTGATGCTACACAATGGTAGACATGGCCCTGTCCCAACTTTAGATGAGTTACTGGCATCAATTCTAATGAGTTAATTTTTTTGATGAAATTGTGAAATGCCTCACTTTCAACATCTGATCAACATCTGTCCCAAATTTTATATATATATATATACAATAAGGCTAATCTGCTGTAGGATGATTATGTGAATGTGACTAAGTACATCACAAAAGCACTGAGTTCAAAGCAGGCTCATTTTGCTGCTTAGGTTCCATGGGCTGGGGAGCCCATTAGGTATGGGCTGGGGAGGTAATGCTACACCATAATGTGTCTGATTCTTTTATTTAGAAAAAGTGTGGTTCTCCATGATAGGGAACCTTTAACAGTAGCTGCTGTTCTTCGGGTCTAATTCTCAGAGAGGCACAGCAGAGCTCAGGAGTGCAGAGTGAATCCCTCAGTGAGCCGTTATAGAGCAACTCACATTTTCACTTTAATCTCAGCGCTGCTGCCAGTAGCTTTGCTCACACAGGTCAATAAGGGCCAGCTCCAGCGGCCCTCAGCAATAAATTCAGCCTTATAGGATCTCCCTCAGAGTCAGTAAGCGAATGCTACAGTGACTGGTGTAGTTTTTCTTCGTGAGCAAAACTCAGTTTGACTTTTATATGTAGCTGCTGCTATAAAGAGGAAAACACAGCAATATAGAGCAATAAAGGAGATGTGTACCCAGTGCACTGTAACATACTTCATATACTGTATACGTTCTGTCACAGTGCTAGGTGTAGTGTCACAATACTTCATACTACATGGGGAGATGTTTGTCCGGATTAAAGGGAATTCCACTGATGCATGCAGGTATTTTAACACTTCATTGTGCAGAAACTGGGAAAGAACAAATGTAATTTTCCTTAAAATACGGACAATATAAATACACAGTAAATCTGCCAGTGTTAAATCAACACTATTAGAGTTAAATTAACACTGAGGGTGTCAAAATGTAACACTCCCAGTGTTAATTTAACTCTAATAGTGTTGATTTAACACTGGCAGATTTACTGTGTATACCCATAACATCCAACGTGGTCCATGAGGTCCAATTGTATATATCTTAAAGGTTCAGTACATTCACTTTTCATAACTAAACAGTAAAATGAATGTCAGGACAGTGTGATTGGAGTCAATACAGCTTCAAATAAATGAATTATAACACAGTCTGATACAACTATGTTCTCTAGCTAAAGATGTTGAAGATGGAACCTTCAGGGTTCTACCCCAGTACCTTTTTGTTGTCAGTGACTGTACGGCCTGCGGCTACTGAAAAGGTTATATTTTCTGAGAATCTTATGGTTTCCATGTCTATAGCATCATCACACTGTCTCTACATTGATTAGAATGTATAGACCCTGCTGAGTGACACACACACACACACACACACTGCTCTTCTGACTCTCCTGCTGGGATGACATCTGCTGTTACCCTGACCGGACATACATATTCAGCCATTTCCCAGAATAAGACACACACACACACACACACACACACACACACACACACACACACCTCTATGTGCAGTGCTGTATTTGAGGACCTGTGAATAGAAAGTCATCATCTCCACAGAGTAAACTCCGCCCACTCTTTGTGTCACTGTCTCCATCAGTATCTCAATCCACATCTCTGTTCACTCACAGATATTAATATACTGAAGCAGTGATGGTGCAGTGATAGTTTAACAAAAAACAATCCCTCAATAACCTTAAAAACCAAAAACGGTCAATATAGATTTATATACAGTACCAGTCAAAAGTTTGGACACTTCTCAGTCAATGCTTTTCTTTATGTTCCTACACTGTAAATGAATATTGAAGTCATCCAGACTGTGAAGGAACACATAAGGAATCATGTAGTAAACTTAAAAGTGTTAAACAAGCCAAAATATGTTTTAGATTTTACATTCTTCAAAGTAGACACACAACTGATGTCTCAAACACATGAAGAGGCAAGAAATGTGGTGTGTCCAAACATTTGACTGGTAGTGTATACAGCTTTTATCTTTTATTTTTCAATCCTTTTACTTGGTTGCTTCAAATATTTTCATTTATTGATTGTGTTTTACTGTTAATCCTGTTGATAGTTAGTTTTGGTCATCTCTAGTGGCCACCCAGGGTTTTAGTTTTCTAGTGGTCACCATTTTTTTAATAAAGTAAAGCTCCACTAAGCTGCATTTTAGGAAAAAGCTTCAAATTTTGTAGAATTCACATTTGCAGACACATTTGCTGACTGAGGAGAAATAAAGCTTACTGTCCTGTTAACATACAAAACTCAAAATTCTGTCTCTGCATTCAAATCTCAGTGGTGGGACAAGATTAACCAGGAACCAGCCACTGAGAGCTGATTTGATTGAAAGTGGTCATAAGCTCTGAGTTTGGTACTTACCTTTATACCACTTTATCACAAATAAGCTCATATAACACTAACATAGCCTCTGTGTATAGATGTCTGTTTTATATCTTCTGACCTCCACAGGTGGTATTATTCAACTTTTTACTAATGTGATTTGCACACAACAGAATTTGACCTCTGTGTTTAACTCATCCGTTCAGTGAAACACACACTAGTGAACACACTAGGCTGTGAGAACATGTGCCCCAAGTGATGGGCAGCCCTATCCATGGTGCCCAGTGAGCAGTTGGAGGTTAGGTGCTTTGCTCAAGAGCACTTAAGTTATGACCAGAACCCTAACCACCAGGCCATGGCTGCCCCTTTTTGTCAGAGTGAACTTATATACAGGGGTGAAAGGAACTGGCTCTGTCTGATGGCCTTTAGTGTGGACTTTAGATGACTTTAGACTTTAGATGAACATCTTCTCAGCTCAAATTTATAGTGTGTAGAGCTTATGGTAATGGTAATGTTTACCAGCAGAATCTGGATCAATTTGTAAATGATCTCTCTTCTGATTGGCTGTTTTGCATTGCATCTAATTAAAAACACACTCTAGACTTAAACACTGATGAAAACTTGATGTGGTGTTTTAAACAGCTGTGTACTGAGTACACAGTAAATCTGCCTGTGTTAAATCAACACTATTAGAGTTAAATTAACACTGGGAGTGTTACATTTTGACACCCTCAGTGTTAATTTAACTCTAATAGTGTTGATTTAACACTGGCATATTTACTGTGTATATGATTATAACTAAATTGTTATTTTTTGCAACATCACAAAAATATTGCAAAACAGGCAGGTTTTTTTTGCAGTTTCCATACACAAGCTCTTCTAAATAAATCAAACAGTTCTCCATTGTATGGGCTGTAATATTGTAGCAAGATTTATGCTGTCAATAAATGAAACCACAGTAATTACACAGAATGAACCCAATGACACCAAATTAAGTGCCTTCAGTAGTCAGGGGATCAATCAGTCAGAGCGGTCACAGACACTGGAGGAATGGGGGGAGGGTGGGGTGTCAATATTATTGCAAATCCTTATTGAGATTGAGAGTGAGAACAGGAGTGGGAGCTCCTGATTGTTTTTTTAATGGCCCTGACAAGAGCAATGTGCTGAATTAGACACGATTAGCATGTTTTCTTTGCAAATGTGCAATTGCTTTGAATTTTAATAGAAAGAAGTTTAAATCTTGTTTTATTTAAATAACTGCAAAACTGAATGATCACCAATAAGCATTTTTTAGATGTAAACTGTCCATTGTTGTATCATTTCAGATTCCTTCATAAAGGTTGTGATAGGAAACAGACATAAACATTTCTGACAGTCCTAACTCATCAGTGAACTAACATAATGGTAAAATAGGGGCCTCAAGTGGCTCAGCGGACTAAGGCACTGACAGGATCATGAGTTTGAATCCAATCGACAGCTAACCCATCAAAATTGACCATGCTGTCTGGGTGGGTAGATGGTGCTCTCTCCCCATCACTACTACCCTGCAATGTCTGCTGTCTCAGATGATTCATCAGAGTCCTTTAAGTCCTTAAAAAACTTATTTAATACATAAAACTGATGTTTTGGCCTTCTTGACTATACAATGACTACAGGTAAGGACACTACAGATGCTCATTCAGATTGAGATTCTGGGGTATTTTGAGGCCACTGTTAGTAGGTACTGACCAGTAATGACAAGGAGCCCCCCACAAGCCTTGTCATTTGAGAGATACTCTGTTACGGTCAGTTGTCTGCCCATAACAAATTGGCCTTTATTGGTCTCAGGTTCAGGTGTCAGGATGCTGACTCAGAGAACTAACTGTACTCCTATATATAATATTTCTCAGACCCAGATATGTACCATTTGAAAGAATAATATGCTGAAGTATGTTGTATTCTGTATACCATGTGTTTTCTTGAAAACATGCTACGTAGCTATTTCTGTTAGTCTTCAAATGGCCATTCTCTGTTGCACCTGTCTTTCAGTCTGTCTCTCTTTAAATGGCAATTTTCTGTTACCTTTGTCCTGTTGACCACATGACCAGCGGCTAAACTTGGCTACTGTCCAACCTTTATAACCCATAATGGCCCAGCTTTCAGTGGACTAGCTGTGTGTATGTGTGTGGTGTGTGTGTGGATCTGTGTACACAAATATAACTGTTTTCCAATCTATGTCAGCTAGTTCCCTGAGGTGAAGGGTCTGTTTTGGAGTAAATTTGTACACATTATTATGAAATAATCAGTGATATTCACTTCTATGAATGCATGTCATTTTAATGTTTTGACTAAAATTTGTATTCGTGAAAGCTATTAATTTTAATACAGAAGTATGTTCGAGTTGGGGCAGCCATGGCCTAGTGGTAAGGATCTGGTCTTATGACCAGAAGGTTGCTGGTTCGATCCCCAGACAGGACATGACTGAAGTGCCCTTGAGCAAGGCACCTAACCCCTAAATGCTCCCCGAGCACCGGTGGATAAGGGCTGCCCACCACTTCGGGCACAAATTCTCACAGCTGTGTTCACTAGTTTTTTTTTAAGTCAATGAAAGTATAGAAGATCTGACTGGTGATTGTATACTTGTATGTTTTGATGTTGTGCCACTATATATAGTGAACCTTGGTTATCCTTTGCCCTGGTTATCGTATGTTTCAGTTATCATCGACTTTTTTTGTGGAAATTTTGTCGCAGTTATTGTTAATCTTCCAGTTTTTGTCAGTGTGCCATTGTGAGTCGCCACTAATTTAATGAAAACAAATCATCCACCCACTCGTTTGTCGTTCATGCTAGCTTTGTTTCTCATTATTTCTCTGACTTTGTTTTTCATTGTTTCTCATTGATAACTCTCAAAACAAACTAAAGCACGTCACACTAAAGCAACGGTGCACACAGCACTCATGTCATGTCATGTCACACGCCGTCATCGCTTCGTGATGGTAGGCTGCACAGACGAGTCACTTCTCTCCAATGCCATCTGTCTGGTTGCTTGTAGCAGGCTAGCACCTGATAATCCAGTCCACGTCTTGATGTTATCCATCCAGGTATTTCTTGGTCTTCCACGTCTTCGGACTCCCTCCACAAGTCCAGTCATAACACTTCCTTCAATGCACATAGCACTACCGCCTGAAAATGGGTGCGAAAACAAATAGCGGCCAAAAACAGGTGCACAAAACACTGGAGCACACTGGCAAACTCTAAAATGGAGTGTAAACCCTTAAGAGTTCTGTAAAATGTTCATTTATCCATTTGCTTAGTCTTTTGTATTTATTTCTGATTTATTGTATATAATTTCTTATGGGGAACTATGGCTTCAGTTATTGTTTGTTTCAGTTATCTTCAGGCACTTTAGAACAGATTAATGATGAAAACAGTACAGTGATACCATATACGGCCAATGAACACTAAACCTTTAGATTCTAGAAAAAAACTTGTTTTTAGACTTTCCTTTGGAGTTAGTTCCAACCTGGAATTATTTGATCATAGCACTTAGTATATTCTACAATGGACACAACCAATTTTGCAAATTTATATCTATTTTGTAATAATAATTTATATTATTGAAAAGTCATTTGATCTTTTTCTTGACTAGATTTTAATGTGGAAAAGAAATATTGATGACGTTTCTGTTGTATTTTATTTCACTTTTAGACTGTAAAACAATGATTGAGAGAACTCAGAATTTCAAGTCAGTGTAATTCATTAAGATTTTTTAGACTGACAACTTTAGGCTGACAATAAATGAATGATTTAAAGGGCTGTGGTGGGCTGGATGAAGAATCAAGTCTGTCTGCTGGTCGTAGGGCTGTGGGGTTAATCATTACGATACGCTGTACCTTACTATATCACTTCTTCACACTAAATCAGCCAACACATAAAGGCAAAGAGGCAACACATTGTCATTGCCATTTTTTTACCACATCTCAACAAGTGTGTCATAAATAATGTGAGAATTACAATGAGAATTAAGACACTTAGAATTAGCAGACCAGAGGAGGATGGGTCCCCCATGTGAGTCTGGTTCCTCCCAAGGTTTCTTCCTCCAGCTCTGAGGGAGTTTTTCCTTGCCACTGTCGCCGTTGGCTTGCTCACTGGGGATTAGGGATTAATGATTTAATGTCTGTTATTACTAAGCCTGTAAAGCTGCTTTGTGACATCAGTTGTAAAAAGTGCTTTATAAATAAAATTTGATTGATTGATTGATTGAAGATGCTTTAAAACCGTGTGTACATGTTGTTCATGAGGCCTGGCGGTCTTAAAGTTATTTTGTATTTAGATTGCAGCTGGTTTTGTTTTGGGAGTTATAAATGGAAATGTGGTAAAATGTTCGTCATTGTAGTTCAGGCAAGCATATTACTATTAAAGGGATCATAACATACAGCTATGCCCATGTCATATGATATTTGCTGTGCTGGTGAGCCATCTAGGGAGCCATGTATGCGGATATGCACACATTAGTACATATTTATCAAACATCTTAGAATAAGAATGCTGATTTTGGATCATGATATGGCTTTAAAACAAGAAATACCTGAGACCTGATAATACATCAGCATTTTTATTTTAAGAAGTTTCAGCCATTCTTTGTCTGCATCCTTTTATTTTGGTATAAAAAATACACCATTGTACTACCATTCAAGGTGGTATTCACTGGGCCAGAGAAGCCTTTTATATTTATTTACTCAACACACTGTATATAAATTAGTGATCCTTAGATTATTCAGCAACCAAAATTATTCAACCAAAAATGCAAGAAACACACAATTTACGATAAATAAGTGAAAATATAATTTATGTACCAAATAATTTATACAAAACGATGATGTTTTTAATGACAGTTATCTTTTTCTAGTTCTGATCACAGAGAGGAGCTTTCTTAACTTTTTAACTCGTTTAACTCGTTTAATATTAGACACTTATTTGACATTCAGAATTATGCTTTCCTCATCAGTTAACAAAACACAGATTCACCAGCACAGACAACAAACTACAACCATAAAATTGATTATCATAAAAATGATTAAGCCGGAATATAGCCACTTAGCTGTCTGTTTGCTCCAGCAGCTGCAGTGTTAGGGACTGTCTCACAATTACCAGAAGAAATGTAATGTGTTTCATTGTCTATAGCCAATGGCACTCACATTAAACACACATAACGTCCATGTGGCTTTCATCATTCATTTTAGCCATTTTCATGATTTTGCTTAATGTTTTAATGTAATAATAATAATTAATTATTAAAATGATAAAAAATAATAAAATATGATATTATTTATGTATTATTATATTACTTTTATATATGTATATACAATTATTTATGGAAAACATTGTATATTTATTAGAAATAGTGATATTAAGACAATGCTGATGGTGTTTTTCTCTCCTCCAGGCGTTTAAAGAGATGCTGTATGCAGCGCAGGACCAGGCGCCCTCCATAGAAGGTAAGGAGATCCCCCTCAGTGGCTGAACCACACCAGCTCAGCCAGGAATAACCAGATCTATTAATAGAAAACATTTCAGAAATGTTGTGTCTCACAACACTGTTCTGCTTCATACTCTGGCCAAGCTGTGGGCGGAGCTGTGGGTGGAGCTGTGGGTGGAGCAGTGGGTAGAGCTGAATACTAGATCCCAGGATCTGCTGTGGTGCATTAATGACACAGTCAGAGCCAAAAATGCTAATGTGGCTAATAACTAATGGTTGTTAAGAGTTATGAGCATTATGCTAACTACTGGATATGTGTAGCATTAGCCTGTGGGGCAGTATTTAACTGGGCAGTTAACTAATAGAATTGAATAGAATACAGGAAATTAAAAATCTACATGAACTGGAAGGGTGGAGCCAAGACTGGGGGGTGGCAGTAGAGGGATGAGCATAAATCTAAGAATAGGATGGAGTCAAAATAAGACAAATCCAGAGCTAGGAGTGGGCTCATTGTAAGGCAGATGCAGGAATGTAGAGGGGAACAAATACAGCCGTTCCATTACATCAGTGACTTCAGCAGGAGTCATACTAAGTGCTGGATTTAATGCTACTAGCGACTTTATTATTTTCTACATTAGCATTTGTGGGTGAACTGTCTCTTTAACTGTGCCCCTGAAGTTAATATGATTGCAAAAATAAATGCTGTAAACTTTATATCTGTCAGAAATACTTTTAGCTGTCAGAAGTGTGTGTGTGTGTGTGTGTGTTAGAGGAAGGTTAAGGTTGCGGTCAGTGTTAAATGCCCATTTGACCTTGTGTCAGTGCTCATTGGCTGTTGTTCACTGTACTGTGGAATTGTGGCTCCTGCTGGCTCTGTGTGCACTGTATTGAATAGGCTTGCTGAAATTAACCCTTTAAACTCTACAGGTCACAGTTGTTATATAGTTGCCTGATCTCAATATTTTGAGATAATTGCAGATAGTTGTTTTATCAGTTATATTAAAGCATGGTAAAATTGAATATAGAAAGCATGAAATGCCCTTCCTTTGTGCTTTCTGCCCGCTTTGTGGTAGAAAACTTGGTGCTATTACATCTTTATAGGTACGCAGTGCATAATAATTTTTGGTATGCACAGCTAGCAAGTAAGGTAATCAACCTATTTGTCTTCATAAACTCACTAGTTAAATAACATTAATTCTGCATTCAGTTAACAAATGAAGTATTTCAGTTGTCAATCATAATTAGTTACAAATTCATATCAGAATAATATGACCATCTACATAATATTGTGAATAAGCACGCTTGGCTCGGATGACTAGTGAGACATTGTGACATGGACTGTTTTAATGTGACGGAAAGTCACCAGAGGCACTCTTGTGCATTCCAACTGCAGCAAAGCACTGATGTACTTCTCGCTGTAGTTCTGCTCTGGCATCAGTGGCCCATAGTTAATGGCCACAAAGTTAATGGTTTCCAAGATGCTACCAGCCTTCATTTGGTGTCCTATTTTAATGTGTTTTAGGACATCAGTCAGGTCATGTCCTTTACTCATGATGATCATTTTGCGCTCTGCTCCGACTAGTGACTTCATTTATTACAGCAAACAGGGCTGGCGCTCCACACACGCAAATCAGACACTACGTGTGGGGCCCCCAAGTGTCCAAGGAGACACCACTTAAGTAAACATAATTGAAGATAGTTGTGTTTTTGTTGAATGACAGGACTTTCTGTTAATCAGATGCTATGTTGAGTGATCAAAAGGCTGGTGTGTATGTGTTACTGTCTGACTGTAGTGAGATTATTTTTACATTCTCTGGTTCTGCTCCATCTCCTTCTACAGTGTGTGAACTTATCTGACTTTGTTGTCAAATATGTGTGTGGGGAGATTAGGTGTCCAGGGGTGAAATTATGCTAATATTTCCAGGTCTGATATGATTTTGGTTCAAGATTTGATTTGATTTTTTTAGTATTTTCTTTGTGAAAATGTTTTGATTCTACAGATAAACAAACAAACAAACAAACAAATAAGTAAATAATAAAAGTTCTCCAATAAAACACTCAGATAAATCCTTAAACACTCAGGCAGTCGTGGTCTGGTGGTTAGGGAAATTGTCTTGTGACCGGAAGGTTGCTGTTCCGATCCCAGACTGGTAATGGCTGAAGTGCCCTTGAGTAAGGCACCTAACCCCCAACTGCTACCCAGGCACTGTGGATAGGGCTGCCCACCACTTCGGGCACATCTTCTCACAGCCTAGTGTTCACTAATGTGTGTTTCACTTAATGGATGAGTAAAATGTGGTCAAATTCCATTGTGTGCAATCACATTGGCAAAAACTGAATGTAAAAGCTCTACAGTGGAGTGCTTGAAGATTAAAAAAGTGATTTAAAATGTGGAATGGGATTGTTAAACCACACCATCTTCTAATGCTCTGTGGACAGTCAGAGTAACTTTTAAATTTAAGATTTAATTTTTGTCCATTTTGCCCTCATTAAAGCTGAAAATTGATGCTTCTGTTCTGGACAAGGAAAGAGGCTCAAATGCAGCTTGGAACTAGTGCAAACCTATCACTCAGAAATAATTAGATTTAGCCAAAATAATAAATTGATTCAGTTTGGTAGAATCTGGCAACCTCGGCTTGGCTTTCTGGATTCATTACAACAGTATCACTGTCATCATCATTAGTTTTAGGATTTCTGAGACATGTTAAGCAGCAACAATGGAGACAGGCTGGATTTATTTTTTGTATTTTGTTTAATATTTCTGTACGTCTGAAAATGTTAGTGGAGTATTGATGGGAATGTTTAAATTTCCCAAGTTCTCTAATATAATGTCACTTACAAAAAGTCAAATTTTTTAGCAAATGTTAGCCATTCACTGAACTATACACCCTTAAACCTTGTGTATTCTGAGTTGATATTTCAATATAATTCCTTTCATTTTCCATTCTGTATTCTTAAATCACTTGTGCATTAATGAATGAGGATACATCTGGCCGTATCTTATCTCAGTGGTTTTTCAAGGTAGTACATAATGTTGGCTGTGATACTAGTTTAAATTTAGATGATTACTAAAAAGAAAAGGAAGTGCATTTACTAAATGAAATGGATCATTAAGAAACCTGAAGATCCAACAGAAGACAGGATGTTCTGGAGAAACACTATCCATATTGTCGCCAGGAGACAGAATCAATTTGACAACCCTTAATAACAATGAGACGGGGGGGCACTTCTGCTCTGTATAATCTGGTCTGGTTTGCATTTTTGAGCTTTTTTTTTTAAAATAAAAGTCAAATAGATTAATTTGACTTCAATGCCGTGAAACACAAACACACACGCACGCACACCTACACGAACACACACACACACACACACACTTTTTGCCCAGAGTGGTGGGCGGTCCTATCCATAGTGCCTGAGCAGCAGTTCAGGTTTAGGTCTGCTCAAAAGCACTTTAGTTGTGTTCCATCAGTTCAGGGGATCAAACAAGCAAGTCTCTC
>BRDA01011641.1:54511-72377 GCA_036984385.1 Crenuchus spilurus | reverse complement strand
AAAATATTAGATGTTGGCACCTCCACATCATTGCATTCAGTTTTTATTCACAATTTGTTTAGTGTCCCACCTTTTTTGGAATCCGGTTTGTATATTTAATATTTTAGTATTATCTTATGAGACCTGCAATTTTAATACATATTTTACTCAAAGCAGTTAAATCAAACATCATTATAGGCGTTTCCACTCAGTTGGCATGCCTCAAAGTACATACTGAGTCATTTGAGACCAAGTTGCTGTCATTTTGAATGGCAAGGGACAAATATAAACACAAATTAAACTGATTTTAATTTGTAGTCTTTGGCATCCACAAAGCAGAAAAAAAATTGATGCTGTTCTGGCTACTACACGTTCATATAACTCTACAAGGCAGAGGGGGCGGAGCTTGTCCCACTAACACCTTTACCAGCAAGGTGATTGGTTCTTCTTTTTTAAAGGCAGAACTTTCTATTAATTAAGAGCCACGTTGAGCATTGTTAGCATTCACATTTCAAACAGTGCCCCGCTCTCCTCTTACTATAATGTCTCTGGTTTGATCCAGAATGTGCTCTAGGTCTTACTCTGTACTCTTTGGGAATTACCAAATTAATACCATTGCATTAATCAGTTCTGCATTTTGTTGGTCAAAAACTTGACTAGCGAGCTAGCTTCCACTATGAAATATCACTGCATGTTACTTAAAGTAAAATGCTTCATGTGCTTAATGTTAATTTGTTGAGATTAATGAATGTGGTATTCTCCTTTATATAATAACAATGAGAACAGTGAAAATAAATAATTAAATGCAAGAAACATCACAGCATATTACTGCTTACTAGGCTAAGTTTTTGATCTAGTTAGCAAGCTAGCTTTTTCAGATGACCATAAAAGCTACAAATCTGAACACTTAGTGTAGCTCATTAACAGTAGTGGCTAGATTGATGTAACTTTCATAGTAATATTTAGTTTTCATTAAAAAAGCAGTTTCACAGGTACTATGAAACTGCATCTAACTAGCAAGCTACGTGAAACAGTAGTAAATATAGTTAACTATGAGAAACTCTTAGAAGCTAGCATTTGAAATTAGAGTGAAACTGTCCATATATTAGTCATATGAATGAACACTTTTTATGCCCTCTTGGTGACAAATAATTTTGATATATAATAATAATACATTTTATTTATAATACACTTTACATTTCAAGGAAATGTATAGATATATAGACATACATCGGATGTAGTTAAATATTAGCTAACTAAAACTGAATTAAAGAAACTTTTCTCTTTTCCTCATCCCCCAGCGGCATCTCAGTAAAATAAATCAGTCACATTTGAAACTTTAATGCATGAGTCCTTCTCTGAGTCAGCATTCTGACTGTATACTTGCTTAGTTTATTTCCTTCCTGCTAGTGCAGCATGCAGGGAACCTACATCAGCATTACAAATACAGCTGATCACTCTCAGTATTTGACTTCATTAGCTAAAAGCTCTGGATTCATTTGCACTGCATGTTGAGGATGAGGGTGTTCCGGGTTTTTCTTCTCATGCTAACTCAGCAGCCTGTATTTATTCACACTGTATAGATGTCAGATTGTGCTGAATGTTAAATGCTAAATGCTTGATGCTGAAGGAGAGTGATTAATGGTCAGTGCAGATGGTCAGTAGCCTCTAGAACTGGACTCTGTGGCATTAATTATTAGCTTGAGGAGTGTGAGAATGTGTTTCAGGCTTTTATGACACAGCATGCTGTTCTTCAGCCAGAAACACACACTCACTCACACACAGACAAACACACACTCACATTGGACTCTGTAAAATGTTTTAAAGGGCCCATGACATAGAAAGTTTTCTTTGTTCTTTTGAAAGCATTGTTAAAAATGTTGTAGCATCCTTAGTCCATACAGTGTACATATGGAAGCACCATGGTGTCCAGAGCAAATAAGTGAACATTTACCTTTAGCTCTACCCATTGAAATGTTTCAGTCTGGTCTGCTTTCTCAATGTAATGCAAAATACAGGGCAGACAATCAAAACAGTGATGATTTACATAGATCAGCCTTGTCACAGCAACAAATGTTGGGGGATGGGGAAAGTGATGGGGAAAGAGCGCCATCTACCCACCCATTGAGAGCACAGCCAATTGTGCTCTCTCGAGCCCCGACTGTTGATGGTAAGCAGCATGACCAGGATTCAAACTCTCGATTCTCTGCTCATAGTAACAGCTCCTTATTCTGCCACTCAGGACCATACAAAGGAAAAAGAGAGGTTTAAAAAAGGTTGAGGAGACATGAATTATGATAAACACACAGAAGTGGTGCTTAGGGGAACAAAAATACAAACACAAGGGAAAAATACAAGACAAATGTACCAATGAATATGGACTCTTTAAGAGTGCAGTCAGTTTGACTTACAGCCGAACCTAAGCCAGACAGCTTCATCATCCTCACCCTCACACGCAGGCGATTAATCTCTGTGTGTGAACGTAAGTGTAACTGAATGGAGGCGATAAAAAGTCAGTCTGGATGTTCAGCTGAACAGGAGGATACACAGATAAGCAGTGAAATGAGGCGGAAAATAACATGCACTGATGCTTCTGTCTTTGTGTGTGCATGTGTGTGTGCTGCTTTATCCTGGATCATTCACACTTGCTATACGAGCTCAGGCTAATGTGAGATTTAATCTCCATCCTGAGCACAAAAGACCTCCAGCCCTCTCTTTCTCTTCTCAATAATGTTCAGTGATCTGGTCCTTTCAGTTCATTTAAAGGGGAACTCCACCATTTTTATGTCTGTATAATTCTGTATAAAAAGGTCCATTTTAACCCTGATTTCTTTATAGTAGTGATGACAGGATCCAGATGTCAAGGATACAAATATAACCATTTTATTTACTGTCCAAAACCGCAGTGATGTTTCATGTGTTATATGAGGTTTTTGTATTAAATTTATTTTCGATTTTAGACAGTGTCCTCAACAGGGGTTGCTCCCTAAATGCTTAAAATTTGTTTACATTTTAAAGTTTAGCTGATTTCTGTATTTCCAGTATTTGCAAATTAAATATAACAAGAAGTTTTTGAGTTACTCTAAATTGTCCGTGTCCGTGTGTATGTGAGTGAGCCCAGTGATGGATTGCCGCCCTGTCTTGGGCTTAGCTAGAATAGTGTGTATTGCCTTGCCTTGTGAAGAGGTGAAGGGGTGTAGAGGTCTCATCATGACCCTGATCAGGATTAAGCGAAAAATAATGGATGGATGGATGGAAGTGGTTTTTGAAATGATAGAGGGGTTTGTTAAGCTAACTGTTTATAGTATGAGTATGTGAATGTGTTGTCCAGTTTGTTTATGTTGTAGTTTTTCAATAGAAGCAGATCATGATTATGTGTTTCTCTGTGTTTCAGTGACGGATGAGGACACAGTAAAGCGATATTACGCCAAATTCGAGGAGAAATTCTTTCAGACATGTGAGAAGGAGCTGTCCAAAATCAACACCTTCTACTCAGGTACATTCATTATTTATACTTATTTTAAAGAGAATGTGTTCAGCTTTGTTTTCGCATATGCAGATCTCCTTTAACAGTAAGTATTAAAGTGTTAGCTTTTCAGTAGATTTAATTTTCTCTTGCCTCTTAAATATTAACAAAGTAAAAAGTACATTATTCTTGTTGATAAAAAAAGTAGCAGCAGCCTTTTTTAACCCCATAGTTTTGTCCAAACTCAAAAGGTGAAAATTTGGCAGTGAGTCAAATTTAAAATCTAGAAAGGTATTAAAGTTTATTTGAAGATTTGTTTCAGCATTACAGATATATAAACGTAAAGAGTAGGACTATATCAACAGGTCAGCACATTCACAACTGAGAGAGAGAGAGATAGAGACACAGAGGGAGAGAGGGTGACAAAGACAGAGACACAAAGAGAGGGAGAGAGAGGGAAAGAAAAAAAGCGAGGGAGAGGGAGAGCAAAGTAAGGCCATGAAATTACACTTGGGCATCCCCTCCTATACCTTTACACAAACCCTGTCAAAGCAGATACACCTATATGCAGATTATATGTAAATCACACTGAAAATCATTGGTTATTGTCTATCAGTATGACTGTTAATAAGTCTAGTTCACATCATGTTGTTCAGCTCTGGTGGTTCCAGCATATCTGGTCTCATAGCCACAACACATCCTGATAACCGCCTTCAGCAGAGCCTGAACAGTACAAACAACTCCAAGATCTTGTGTCATTATGACCCAGTTAAAGAGAGGATATACTTTAAGCATCCCTCTAAATTATGAAAAAAGTAAAAAAAGAAGAAAACTTTGTGAAAATGTGAATTTTAGGCATCAGTGCTGTTTGTTGTTTTGTGAGCTTCCATTTATCAGCAACATTAGCCTCACAGCTGTGGTCTAAAACTAGTGAAGCAAACTTCAGACACCAAACATGTCTTGACTGATGACTGGCATAAGGAGGAAGACTAGCAAAATTTGATTTCTAACCAAACTTTTGCCTTATTTGTCTAGTCCAGTGGTCTTTGGTTCCTAATGGTCAGTGCCTGAAGTTACACACATTCAGACAGTGTGTTGGTATATTTCTATGTTTAATAGACTTTATCTGTTAGTATAGCAGTAGTGCTGTCAATATAGTAGAAAACACACTACCGTACAACCTTCATGCACTGCTGAGGATGATGTAACGTCTCACACTCCGTCTTCAGCGTGATTGGCAGTGTGTGCGTGAGAGTGTGTGCTATATTCAGACTGATTTTACATCCACTGTAATGCGATATGTGTTATGGCACTGACCATAGCAAGAGAAATAAGTGACCCCTGCTGCCTCTTGTGGCCTGCTGTGTTATAAACACCATACATTAATAGAACTGAAATGTTTTGTTTTAACCGCGACCCTGTTCAGGATTAAGTGGATGGGATAATGGATGGGTGGATGGAAGTTTTGTTTTCTGTTTAATAATTTATTTTTTGTTACTGTACCTTTAAAACTGATACATGTAAATTATCTATGTTCTGGCTGTACTTTATTGTGCCTGATTAAAAATTCATCCTGAAAGACTCTAAACAGCTGTAGACTGAATAGGGTAAGTAAATAAGTACTATTAGTATAGTATATAATAATAAAGGGTAAAAAAAGTAAGAAAATGTGTTGATTTATATGACATCACAAAAACATTGAATTAAAAACAGGCTTTTTTTGCAGTTCTGTTTTTATATATGGACTGAGATGTAAATGATACACTTTGAAAAGTCAAGATTGTGAGCATACTAAATCAAACTCTTTTTTTTTAAAAACAAAGAAAATGTAGTTTCCCATGAATATGGGCCCTTTAATGCATTTTCCATTAACTGCACAAATAGTTACAAATGCAACACAAATATCAGTTTCTTAGAGAAGGGACTGCTTGTTTCGTGAATAAAAGGCAGACATGCAGGCCTATAAATAATTTACACATAAAGGGGAACAGTATTAATATTTTATTTGTATGGAATTAGCTGAGAAAAATCGCATGAAAGGGGAAGTTTATAACCCTGTATTTTATATTAGTCTGTATTTTATATTGTTTTGTCCTGCCTCTCTCTCTGTCTCTGAATGAGACAGTTGCACTTCTTAAGAGATGCCTTTGGTTTCTGTGTGCAGATATTATTCTATTAATAATAATTTATATTAGGGATATATTGATACTGGGTTTACAATTTTCTCACAATATTTGAAACTAAATATGAAGAAAAATAATGAAAGATATTCCTGTTTATTTCTGAAGCTGAAATAATGCAAAATAATTCTATAAAAGCATTTTTTCTATGAATATGTCAACAAAATAATATTTATTCCTTGCAGTTAAAATGGCTAAGAACACAGGATTAAAATATAAACAAAATGTACTGCTATAGCTTCACCATATCTTAAATAATCAAAACATTCATATTTCATTTCTGAAGCATGATGTAAAATAATCACTTTTCTATAAAACTCTAAACTAAAAGGATCCTCTTTCTATGGCAGAATAAAAGAAGATGTAAGGCTATTAAGGAAGCTCGCATGTGCAGGTTTTGAGAATTGAAATAGTGATATTCTGTTGATAATATTTTTTTATCACCAGGATGGAGCTACTAGAGAGGAATTTCTCATAAAGTAGCCAGGGGTGGAGCTAAAAGAGAGAGCATTCTCATGAAGGGTTCAGGGGTGGAGCTACAAGACAGGGCTTTCTGATAAAGTAGCGTGGGGTGGAGCTATTAGAGAGGGCTTTCTCATAAAGTAGCCAGGGGTGTAGCTACAAGGGAGGGCTTTCTCATAAAGTAGCCAGGGTGGAGCTAAAAGGGAGAGATTTATCATGAAGTATTCAGGGGTGGAGCGATAAGAGAGGGCTTTCTCATAAAGTAGCCAGGGGTGGGGCTACAAGAGAGGACTTTCTCCTAAAGTATCCAGGGGCGGCGCTATAAGAACAGGCTTTCTGATAAAGTAGCTGTGGATGGAGCTATAAGAGAGGGCTTTCTCATAAAATAGCCAGGGACGGAGCTAAAAGAGAGAGCTTTCTCATAAAGTATTCAGGGGCGGAGCTACAAGAGAGGACTTTCTGATAAAGTATCCAGGGGTGGAGCTATAAGAGAGGGCTTTCACATAAAGTAGCCAGGGGTGGAGCTACAAGAGAGGGCTTTCTCATAAAGTATCCAGGGGCGGAGCTATAAGAGAGGGCTTTCTGATAAAGTTGCTGTGGGTGGAGCTATAAGAGAGGGCTTTCTGATAAATTATCCAGGGGTGGAGCTGTAAGAGAGAGATTTCTGATAAAGTGGATGGGGGAGGGGCTACAAAGGAAGAATTTCTGATAAAGTGGCTGGGGATGGAAGATAGTAGAGAAGGGTTTCTGATAGTGTTTTGGGGTGGAGCTACAAGAGAGGGGCTTCTGATAACGTAGCTGTGGAAAGAGATTTCTCATAAGGTGGCTGTTATATATATTTGTATGTACCTACATATTGAGTTTGTGTGTGTGTGTGTGTGTGTGTGTGTGTGTGTGTGTAATCACTTCGCCCACTCTTTGTACTATCAGCAGTTTCCTAAAAGGGGTCAGTGACCTTCACCGTGTGAATTCTCTCGGGAGAGAAAGTGCACACTACTGAAATGTAGAGTTTTATTTTTACTTTTATGTATCTAGACATATGTGTCAGGCTCTGTGTACAGTCTTACATAAGAGTGCACCCCTGGTTAAATTACATGTTTTATTGGTTTTATAACTCATCCTCTACAACATAACTATCATCACTGTCAGAACCAGACATGATAAAACCTTAATATTTACTCGAAGTCAGAGTAACAAGAAATGTTTGATCAGCTTCTATTTCTATTCCATTTCTATGACACGTTTTGTCATGAAAGCTAAAAATGCTTTTATTATATTTTAATGCACATTTTTTATATATTTACAGAATTTAACTTATTGGAACAATATTCACTGTGCTGTAAAATTTACAGCAATAAAAAATGCTAAAAGTAAAAAAGTGAAAAAAAAAAGTTTTCCTGATCTGGGTCTTTTAAAATTAAGTAGTGCAAACTACATAGAATCATTAAAGATTTTTTCCAGTTTGAATAGTAAAAAAATACATATTTATATTAATATCAGCAATATATTGTAGCCCTACCATGAATGAACAGTAGACTGTGAGGCAACAGTCAGTCCTGGGGTCACTATGAGAAGTCACACACTGCCTGGTATTGACATGTGTGCTAAACCCAATAGCAGCGTCTACTTCCTTTGAAACAGAAACATGTTTACCCCTCACACACACATACACAGAGAGAGAGAGAGAGAGAGAGAGAGAGAGAGAGAGAGAGAGAGAGAGAGAGAGAGTGCAGCTCTGTTCTAGGAAAGCCATGTCTATATTCGGAACTCTCTCTGACTCGTCTGTAAGGCTTGAGGGAGATTTGTTTTCCACAAAACAGCACCTGGGAGTTCTTACTTATTTTGGTTGTACAAAAAGCTGACAACTGTATACACTTTCTGTCCATTTGATCAGAAACCCCTCCTCTGTCCACAGCTCCACCCCCTGTCCACTTGATCAGAAACCCCTCCTTTGTAACTCTACCCCCTGTCTACTTTATCTGAAACCCCTCCTCTGTAGCTCCACCCCTGTCCACTTTGTCAGAAACTCCTCCTCTGTAGCTCCACCCCCATCCACTTTATCAGAAACCCCTCTTCTGTAGCTCCACCCTCTGTCCACTGAAACCCCTCTTTTGTAGCTCCACCCTTGGCCACTTTATCAGAAATCCTTCCTCTGTAGCTCCACCCCTGTCCACTTTATCAGAAACCTCTCCTCTGTAGTTCTACCCCCTGTCCGCTGAATCTTCTCTTTTGTAGCTCCATCCCTGTCCACTTTATCAGAAACCTCTCCTCTGTAGCTCCACCCCTGTCCACTTTATCAGAAACCTCTCCTCTGTAGCTCCACCCCTGTCCACTTTATCAGAAACCTCTCCTCTGTAGCTCCACCCCCTGTCCACTTTATCAGAAACCCCTCCTCTGTAGCTCCACCCCTGTCCACTTTATCTGAAACACCTCCTCTGTAGCTCCACCCCCTGTCCACTGAAACCCCTCTTTTGTAGCTCCACCTTGCTGGTTTTCAGTGTTCAGACGTTTGCTACATCTGTTGAAGTCTAATTTGTTACTAATCCTCTAGGCATTATCATTAGTCAGCATCTAACCACAGAGCTGCTCTGTCTGGATATTTTTGGGTGTTGAGCCACACAATCAAGTGGTTCTGCTATAATTGTGGTTCAGTTTGATTCTGATTGTGTTTTTTTCTTCTGATCTGGATTGTGATCCCGGGGTATTGTGACTCTGAATGAGTGCAGTTGTGGTCCTGATGGTGATTTTGGTTCTGATTCTGAATGCATCTGTGGTTGTAATTTATTATAATTGTGGTTTTGATTCTGATTGTTGTTCTGTGTTTTTGTGTGTAGAGAAATTGGCAGAAGCTCAGCGACGGTTTGCTACACTCCAAAACGAGTTGCAGTCATCTCTGGATGCCCAGAAAGAGAGTAATGCCCCGGGTCTGAGGAACCGCAGAAAAACCGTGTTCCCTCTGAGCAATGAGGAACGCAACAAACACCGAAATATTGAAGACCTCAAACTGGCCTTCAGCGAATTCTACCTCAGCCTCATTCTATTGCAGAACTACCAGGCAAGTCTATATATTACAGCTAACTCTACCACAATCTGCCTCTCTCTCTCTCTCTCTCTCTGTCTCTCTCAGCTTCATTCGACTGTAGAACTACTGGGCTAGTCTAAGTACTTCTCAGTCTCTCCCAGTATTTGTATTACTGTGTAATATAATTATATAATTATATTAGCATAAATGTTTATAGCATATTGTCTTCAGCTGTTCATCTATTGGTGGAGGAACTGGGGTGACACATCCCACCCAATATTAGAAACAGTTGCGTTTGTCACACCCAAAAATTATGCTGCAAAGGGAGAGAAAAACTAGCTTTTATTCTGAAAGCACATAGGATAATTTAGTGAGTTATGGCATCAAATCAGGCATCTGTTCTTTGGGATCACTGTGTTGGTTTAACATACCTTTAGCGCATCTCGGCTGTCAAAAGACCTCACAAAATAATCACTAGATGGTGCTTCTTCATAGAAGTTATTTGATGTCAATTATTTCCTGTTAGATTTCTTAGAGCTTTTCCAAATTTCTGATTTAATATAATATGATTTATTAATATTTCATCTGTTTAATAAATGACAATGAATAACAAACTCATTTCATTCTTTCCATTTCCTTATTTTTATTTTTATACAATAAAATTTTTTAAATCTGGTTTTGGTCTTATCTCAAACTGTCTCAGTGAACAGAAATACAAATACTGATGCCTTTTGATTATTTGAGTATTTGCTGCTTTATTGAAATTCCACAAATGTTGCATGCAGTATTTTACTGTATGTCAAAACCATCTCATAGCTAGCTAATATTTGAGACGATGGGATGGGCTTTGATTCACTGTAGCAAATGTGTCACATTCCCCCAAAGTTCATTTCAGTCTTACACCTTTGTGTTCTTCATCCTCCTCCTGCAGAATCTGAACTTCACTGGTTTCCGGAAGATTCTAAAGAAGCATGATAAGATCCTGGAGACGTCGCGTGGTGCTGACTGGCGTGTGGCTCATGTGGAGGTGGCTCCATTCTACACCTGCAAGAAGATCACTCAGCTCATCTCAGAGACTGAGGTATACCAGCTAAAACAGTCCTTAAATATATTGCCATTGAACCCTTAAATGTGTGTTTTGTGTGTTTTAACCTTCAATTTTCTGTTAAATACATGACTGTATGATGTATTAAATACATAGATATTTTAGATTTAAGGGAGTAGTTATTAAGCCCTTAAATCCATAAATGTTTACCATTAATCGCTGTGGTTTTTAACCTTTAAATATGCAGGTGTTCAGTTTGTAAATGCTTTATATAATCATTAAATGAGTATGTCTTGAATGAGTGTTTATTGAGCTGTTTGTAAATTGCTCTATATACAGTAATTATAGTGTGAAACTGAAATATTTCATTGAAAATAACTTTACAATATATGTTTTTGTCTATCATTTATCTGTAAAATTGACAAGGTAGTGGGTCCAGAAATGAGGTCAGTAGTGACCAGCATTTAAGGGTTAATCTGACTTCTGACCACTTATGTGTCTAGACGCTGGTCACAACAGAGTTGGAGGGGGGTGATCGGCAAAGAGCCATGAAGAGGCTGAGAGTACCACCATTAGGAGCAGCACAGGTATACTGCACACACACGTGCGCATGCACGCGCACACACACACACACACACACACACACACACACAGCCATGTACCTATTGATCAAATAAATTCGAAAGGGGTGATTATGGGTTTAAATAAATGGGCTGGGTGTTAAACTAAACTGTCAAATATTTTATACTCATTACATGTAAACATACATTTTAGGAGCAGCAGGAACAATGTCATCTCGCACTTAAAAAGTGTACTCTTGACTTTTGGCGGTAAATTAACGCCGTACTGCTCATGAAAATCAGAAATGCAGGTGATTAGAATTTTTTGAAATTATTAGAATAATTAGAATTGTAGAATGAACAGAACATGTATAGAATTTAAGTGTATTATAACAATCTCAACATGCACTGCAACCAGTAGTGTACAGTATACCCTAGCAGATACCCATAATGCACTTTGTTGTCTGCCTTCACAATTCCTGCGAAAGTTCTCTGAGGAAGATTATCCAGCCTGATGTCAATTAATTTACGTTTCACATGAAAATAAATGCTAGTGAAGACAAAAGCTTGTGCAGATAAGCAGCATTCAGAATACAGAAACCCAACACCCATCACCAGACACATACATTTTAATGTAAATCTTCCCATTTATGAAATATTTGTGAAACAGCGTGTGCAAGCTCATATCTCATGTTGTCAGTTGTAAATTCAGTAATTACAGTGTACTGGTAGCTGTAGATGTTTATATTGTTTAGGTGTCACACTCTGCTGTTGTACAGTAATGAGCTAATGCTGTAATGTAGTGTCTGAAATTGTTTATTGTTACTTATTTTGTTTACTCTAATAGTGCTCTATAACCTGATTCTGATTTTCCAATGTTGAGAGTAATCACTAGAGGACCATTTCAAACTAAGGACTACAGCTAGGATCTGGATTAGAGCTAGAATTAGGTTCAAGGTTAGAATCTGGTCTAAGATTAGAGGACTAAAGCTAGGACCAAAATTAGGATTAGTACCTTGTTAACATTTCAGACTAGAGTTAAGACTAGGATTATGATTAGAACTAGGTTTAGAGTTAGGTCTAGAATTAGGACCAGGATTAGAATTCATTCAAGGGTTTTGCTTCTGATCAGGTTTTGGTTTATTGTTAAGATTATGGTCAGGTTTATAGTAGTAACCCAGAGGAAATAGAAAGGGGAAATAGAAAGGGGGTTTTATTGCTTGGTGGGTGATTTTTGGCATTTTCTTTACCTGATAATAGTATGTACTGTGTTTACATCTTAGCCCGCTCCTGCCTGGACTACCTTCAGAGTGGGCCTTTACTGTGGAATCTTCATCGTCCTGACCACCGCCTTTATCCTCACAGGTACCCTCATCATCCTCACTGCATATGCATTTGCTAACACTATTTTAGAATCTCCAATAATGAACAGTGTGATTGTAATTCCAATTTTAATTCTCAGTTTTCTTCTGCTTATCATAGATATAGTCGATCTTTAGTTTTATCTTCTTTAGCTACTATGACTTTATCTAACATAAAAACTGGTTACATATACAATACACAGTTATTTAAATTATCTTATTTACAAAATTCTTGAAATACTGAACAAATCATCTCAATGTCTGTCTTTTGGTGAATATTAATTAATTTATTAATAATATAAATGAACACAAATATATATGATATAAAAATTTATTCAAAACTTTTTACAATAGTGTACTTTAGTATATCTAAAATCTCTGTTCGTGTAATGGTCATTTGATGATAACTTTTACAGTTTATTGCTTTTTAGCTCCATTAGTAATGATGTTTTGACTGATCAACTACAGAGAAGGTTGGAGGTTGTTTAAATTAGATTTTTAGAACTATCACTTTACTTCTGCTTCTTCAGGTGTTGTTTTCCTCAATAATAAGAACATCTGGCCAATGGTGCGGATTTACCGTGGCAGCTTCCTGCTCATCCAGTTCCTCTTCCTGTTGGGCATTAACACATACGGCTGGAGGCAGGCAGGGGTTAATCACGTTCTCATCTTTGAATTGAATCCACGAAACAACCTATCTCACCAACATCTGTTTGAGGTACACACACACACACACATACACACACAAACACACACACACACCTACACATACACACTCAGATTTAGCCTAGTTGAGTCCAGTCAAGTAGGTTCAGATAACAAATTTCTGAATGGACGTTTGGTTTCCAGATTATTCATAAATGAATTTGTGCAAAAATTCTAACATCTTAATTCTATTTTCACTCAAGCCACCATGTGAGATACTGTAGCACATACTTAGCAGCACCCAGGGAGGTACTGTGGATACCAACTACCTTTGAAGTCATAGCAATTGTCTGGCAACACATTAGCAATTAGCTAATTAGCTCTGGAGACCACAGCAACTATTTAGCTTTACTTTAATAGCTACCTGCGAGTTGCATAGGCTGCACAATCTTTCTGACGTATATTTGAGCTGTTTTCTGTTAAAAAAGAATTACAGCATTTTTCCTGGGACATAATAGTAATAAGACAAATAGAACTGCACTAATAATAATAATAAAAGTAATCACCATCATCATATATGATAGAAATTGAAAATAATATGAATAGATTTTCAAATATATTTTACATGAACATCCCAGTATGTGCGGTTTTTAGTATTTTTTACTTAGAAAAACAACATGTGATGTAATTTAACCTCGGTTCTGAATAATTGGCTGTTGTCTCTCTTTTTCTCTGTAGATTGCAGGTTTTCTGGGAGTGTTATGGTGTGTCAGTATTTTATCATGTCTGTATGCAAACTCCACTGGACTGCCCATGCAGGCTAATCCCCTCATCCTCTACGGCCTCATGCTGCTCTTTCTTATTAACCCCTTCAAAACGGCTTACTACAAATCACGCTTCTGGCTGCTCAAACTACTGGTGAGACACACACACACACACACACACACACACATACACAAACATAATATCTCTCAGTGTGTCTCCATATTGATCAAATATATCACAAAGCACAGAGAAATATAAACAATGAAAAAGGAAATGACCAGGATAATAAATTGGCACTTTACAGAGGAATTCTGTCAATTCTGATAACCTGTCCACATACTGGTGTTATACTGTAAGTGTGTTATGAGTCAGCAGGATCAGGGTTTAAAAATCCTAATAAATACAGTCATGCTCCTATTTGTATGCACTACCAGCCAATATTTTAGAACACCCCAATTTTTTGTCTCAGTGCAGTTTGAAATGAAAAGTTAGAAGTCATGGAATCAATTTATAGACCAAAATGTATCTTAACCTTATACTCATCTAAGTAGCACCTTTGACAGATATAACTGCTGAACACACTTGTGACATTCTTTCTACAACAGACATCAAATATTCTTCAGACAGTTCTTCACAAATCTGCTGCAGATGTTCACATAAATGTTGGCACTTGTAGGTTTGCTTTGCTTTCACTCTTCTGTCCAGTTCATCCCAAATCAGCTGGATGGGGTTTAACCCTCTGGAGTCTGAGGGTATTTCAGACACTCTGATGTAGTCTGACATGCCTTGACTTTTTTACAACTTACACCCATCTAAAATTATTTTTTTCCAAAGTGTTACACAGGCACACTCAACAACAAGAGTGTCAAAACGGTAAGAGTGTCATAAATCTTTTGATTAAAGATAAACATTTTGATTAAATCTGCTCTAAACTTTCCAAAATCTACTCTAAACTAGACTTTCCAAAAATGTATTTTCAGATGTGCTGAAATATTGTGAAAGAAACACAATCTAAATATTTCTACCCAAGATTTGTAAGCTCTGAACTTAATAAACAGAGGTGTTGGCTACACACTAGTCATTACAGTTTTTAGAAATTGTATGTGGTTTTATTTCTAAAGCTTAAGAAATGTGACTTGACATGTGTTTCACTCATTCAGTGGTTCGTAGATTGAATATTTATGAGATATGTGTGAGTTGAGAGGTGATAGGTCTTTTGTTTATGTTCAGCTCAGGTGAGATGTTTTTGTTCGTGTTCACATTCCATACATTCCACGGTCACTATTCCACTAATGGTTTCTCTGGAATTTCCATGTCATTATCATATGAATCACAGCTATTTGAAAAAATAGCTATTTGACACTCTAACAAACGTGTCTGTGCTTACTTAAGCCCCTCTCACAAATACCTAAAAATCTATTTTGTTTCAAGATATTTAAATCTGAAATGGACCCATTTATTATTGAATGGCACTGCAGAATGCGGTGGTAGGAAACTCTGTAGAAATTAATAGCACCAGCTTTCAAGGCTTGACCTACCTCCATTACTGCAGAACAGCTTTCACCTGTTAACCCATTTTGTGCTCTCAGTACAGTATTAGCATAGGGAAATCGAACTGTTGGAATGTCACATTATAGATTGAAAGACTTTTTAATGAGAAAATCAACATTGAAGTTTGCCTGTTTTGTCAAAAAAAAGCACATGGGAAAGGGCAGAGCTACACATCACACTGCAGCCAGTCGGCAGGAGGGCTAAACCTGTGCTGGCTTCATGTTTTGGGGGGACAATGCTATGTCAACACTTTATACGTACATTGATACAATATGTAAACAGAAAGACACTGGTGGATAATATCCAGCAGAAAAATTGGATAACTCTTGTGCAGCTATGTTTTGGATTGTGGCTAACTATTGTGTTATATATGATAATCAGTGTGGCTTGTTTGGCTTTTGTATTTTGTATTATATGCTGAGATCAATTCAGACTGAAATCTGTTCAGTTTTCTCCAGCAGCAAAGAGGAGAAATGCTGCTGTTGATTTGAGATGAATTTAGCCTCAGTTTAGATTGTAATTAACTTTAGGTCACTAGCTAATAAATTGAATCAGATTTGAATTGATCAGTGTGTATTCACAGCAGCAGTTCACACACATAGACACACTCGGTGCTCTGTGGGTGTGGTAATAGAATGCAGCTCCATCTCTGTGGACATGACAGCTGTGACCGTGCAATCATTACTTAGATAGAGCCATCAACACACACACACCTGCCCACCCCCTTCCCCTACACACACACTGTTACAGATTGCTTCTCTGTCAGGGAGGTGATGAGAGTAGTTTATGGCAAATGTTTCTTCTTATTCTTTCATATTTATCTGTTTGTAACAACGCAAACCTAACAGTAATTAAATGAATTCCTGCATTTTTCTTGTGTTGGTGCTCATATTAGTTTATGTACTAAAAATTAATAATTCATGTTTACATGATCAGATTTGTCTGAATGGGCAGGGATAAAACTGCTGTAGGCTAATTGGGAGAGGCTACACTGCTATAGCCTGAATGGGAGGGATTAAACTGCTATAGACTGAAAAGGCGGGGCTAAGTTGCTGTAGGCTGAATGGGAGGAATTAAACAGCTGCAGGCTGAAGGGGTGGAGTTAAACATCTGTAGGCTGAATGGGAGGAGTTAAACTGCTGTAGGCTGAATAGGAGGGGCTAAAGTGTTGTAGGCTAAATGGGAGGGGCTAAACTGCTGTTGGTTGAGTGGGAGGAGGTAAATTGCTGTACGTTGAATGGGAGGAATTAAACTGCTGTAGGCTAAATGGGAGGGGCTAAACTGGTGTTGGTTTTTCCCTTCAACATGTCGACTAGGGGAACCAACTGTTCTCTTACTGTCTAATGTATCTTCACATGCTCCATTCTTATGAGATTAACTTATTCACTTGACCTCTGAGTGGGCATAATGTTTTAGCTCATCAGCTCAATATTACAGCTTCTCTTGCACACTTTTCTGCCTTGACTTCTCTCTTTGCACCTTTAAATGTTCATCTACCTGAACACTGCTGTGTGTAACTGAATCAATGATGTGTGTCTCTGTGTGTATAAGTGTGTGGGTGTACGGATGGGTGTGTATTGCATGGCTTTTGAGCTGTGTATACCTCCAGCAGGTGAAAACCATTAAAAACTATACAGAAACCTGGAAAATATCAGCCATGCCCTGCAGACACACTCACACAAAGAGCTACACCACACTACCGAAAATACATCAATACAGCACATACAATAATACACAAACCACGTTCATTAATCCTATTCAGATGGGATTAAATGTACATGAGGTCCTGGGATAATGTCTTTCTTTACAGGAGCTCATTTGTGATTTTATTTTGATTCAAATTGACCATGTTTTTAACATTCTTCCCTGAGAAAATTACAGACAGAAGTACCTACTGTAAGCAATCTAATGTGTAACTACAGAGTAATTACAGAGCCCACACATTTTTTCTTGTCTTTTATTTTCCTACCTGAGGTCCACTTACATAATTTGTGTAGGTTTAAGTACCAAAAACAATAATGTGTTTTTCATTCCAGCAATTGATCAGCAATAAAAAACCCCAGCAATCCAAAAATGACATTTTTTGTGACCATTTGGGCATATTTCCATGATTTTCCAGGCAGATGTGGTCTTGTGTTGGAAATCACAATAGAGATTCTCTTTATTATGAAACTCTAATGACTCTTTTTTGCAAATATTTTAAATATTCTATATGTTACTGTCAAAAATATCTAAGAAATAACTGTAATGTAGTAAAATGTGTGAAATCTTCATAAAACTATTTGTATGCCTACTATTCTGATGTGACAATGTGAGTGTCTAGACTTTTGCATGAGCTT
This sequence comes from Crenuchus spilurus, assembly GCA_036984385.1. NCBI lineage: Eukaryota > Metazoa > Chordata > Actinopteri > Characiformes > Crenuchidae > Crenuchus > Crenuchus spilurus. The sequence continues at coordinate 55,002 of BRDA01011641.1, read as the reverse complement.
ATAATAATACTATAAAATGTTTAAATGTTATATTCTGTATGTTGACACTGTTTGATGTCATTAATTCCTCTCTTAGTTTCGTGTTTTCACGGCTCCGTTTCACCGGGTTGAATTTGCGGATTTCTGGCTGGCGGATCAGCTGAACTCTCTGGTGATTGTTCTGATGGATCTGGAATATCTGGTGTGCTTCTACAGCATGGAACTACAGTGGACCACAGTGGAAGGACTGCTGCCCTACAGCCAAGGTGCTGACCACCACCACATTAATAATATGATTAGTAATGTTGTATTGTAACAGATATGTATGCTGTGCTCACAGTATCTGACCAGTAGCTAAATAGCAAGAATAGCCTGAATAGCACCTAGTAGCATAAGTATACATACAGTGAAGAAAATGAAGTATTTGAACACCCTGCGAATTTGCAAGTTCTCCCACTTAGAAATCATGGAGGGGTCTGAAATGTTCATCTTAGGTGCATGTCCACTGTGAG
>BRDA01011641.1:19268-42995 GCA_036984385.1 Crenuchus spilurus | reverse complement strand
ATATCTCTTGGCTTTGAAGCAAATGTGGCTGATATGACTCTGCTGCTCACTGGATTGTAGGATTTTAGACATGTAGAAACTCTTCTGTGAATCCATATAGCAACTCCATGATGGTCACGACCCTCTTTGCCTGAGAACAGCACTGTGTCCATCCTTTGTCTTGAAGTGTCCAGTGCCTGACCACTTAGTCTCAGACAATCCACAAATGCTGATGTTCAGTCTTTCCAATTCACTACTAAGTATTGATAACATTCCCTCACATTCCATTGTCCAATCTTGACACAGAGTCTACTGTTTAGCTTCTCTTCATCTTCTTTACTTGTTGTATTGCACAATACAACCTTTGATGAGCCAGTAGTAAACTTCTTAATACCCACCCTGTCTCTCACAGTGGGTACCGCGGACCTTTTTATCCTGGGCGACATCTGAGACAGTATGACATTCTTAGTTTTTGACTTCATTTGTGCTCTGTGGGATAAATAGACTGACTAAGCATCCCAATCTCTTGTCAGCCCTGCAGTCGACTCGATGTTGTGCTAAGTTGCACCTAGCATACACCTCCTCATGAAAAATCAACATCCAGTGTTATTAGCAGTAAAGCAACATAACACTTAAAGTTGTAAGAACCATGCTGCAGCCCACAGTTCCAGGTCCCGTTGGATGGGGAGTGTGATCGCTCTTTGTCTGGAACCTCCTCTTCAACCTTACCATCAAGGGTGGCCCTACCAGGAGCATAAATCCAGATGGTATCGCTCTTAGATTCAAAGGTTCTCTCAAGCTTCTCCACCATGGCAAGGTAGCGATCTCAGGAGAAGATAAGCAAACTTCAGACACCAAATATGTTGACTGCATCTGAGGTAAGTTGGGAGGGAAGGACTAGGAGTATTACATTTTTCCCAAACTGTTGCTTTAAGGATTAAGGAGTTAAATATATTAGTTACACATTGTCATGGGTCAGTCTTTTACAGTATTCCATTCTTGATCACATATTTGTAAATGTTCAACCCCACAATGCAGATTTTAATACTCAAAACTACACAACAAATGGTATTATGTATAATACATTTGTATATTTATTTATATATTTAATTTAATTTATTTTATTTTATTTATATTTTTTATTTATTTTTTTCCTACACTGTAAATTAATACTGATGTGATCCAGACTATGAAGGAACATATAAGGAATCATGTAGTAAACTTAAAAAAGTGTTAAACAAACCAGAATATTTTTTAGATTTTAGATTCTTCAAAGTAGGCACACAACTGATGTCTCAAACACATTAAGAGGCAAGAAATGCAAGTAATGAACTCTTAACAAGACAGCTGTTAACTGAAAGCCATTCCAGGTGACTACCTCATAATGCTGACTGAGAAAAATGCCAAGAAAAGCTGGCATCTAAGCAAGAGATGCCTACTTTGAAGAATCTGAAATATAAAACATATTCTGGTTTGTTTAACACTTTTTGTTTACTAAATAACTCCACATGTATTTATTGTGTGTCCAAACATTTGACTGACATTGTATTTATTTTTGTTCAGCATATATATTATATACTAGATAAAATCCTTTCTACAGCTTCCTCTAGTGTAATAAACCTGAAATCAAAGCTTTAGCTTTTTCTTGGTCATATTATATGATTCCCTAACCCTACTAAATTCTTCTGATTAAATTCTTGCATCCCATTAATCTTTTATCAAAGTGCAGTGATTTTCATTCTCTGATGTTTGGCTGTGTCACTGTGTGCTTGCAGCAGAGAAAAAAAACAGTAATTTCATGGCACGTGGGCTTGGTGGCTTGGTGTGTTTGTACGTTTGCATCTCAGCCCTGAGACCTTGAATTCCAGTCCTCATTTGGTGGAGTTTCCATGTTCTTCCCGTGTCTGCTTGGGTTTCCTCCCCCAGTCCATAAATATGGAGTTCAGATGATTGGGTACTCTAAAATGTCCGTGTGTGTGTGTGTGTGTGCGTGTGTGTGCGTGTGTGTTTGTGTGTGTGTGTGTGTGTGTACACCCAGCAATGGATTGATGCCTTGTCCTGGGCTTAGTTAGGAGAGTGTAATGCCCTGCCCTCCACCTGGTGAGGGGGGAGGGGTCTAACCGTGACCCTGATCAGGATTATGCGGATGGGATAAAGGATGGATTTTATATAACTGACACTGATTTGATACCTGTAACTGTTCATTTATTCAGTGCTTGGTGGTTTCACACAGTTAACACAGTTAAATGTTATTCTCTGTGTTTCAGATCAGGATGATGCTGATGCTGAGGCATTCTTCTACCTGCTGATCCTCTTCTCCACCATCAGCTCTCTGTACACACTTATATGGGATCTGAAGATGGACTGGGGTTTATTTGACCGAAATGCTGGAGAACACACCTTCCTCCGTGAAGAGATTGTCTACCCGCAGAAAGTATGACACACAAAACACAGAAATAAAGTATACAGTTTATAGCACAGTATTATTGCTATCATGTGATATTGTAATAATAATGATAATAATAATCATCGTCATCATAATCATAATAATGACAGCTATTCATTTTACAGTTTGCAATTTCAGTTTGAAAATCTAATGAACAGAGCTTCCTATTCCATATTTGCTTCCTGGTCATGCCCAGTAAAGTTAGAGCTTTCTTGTATAACAGAAATAGTTAAAATCAAACCAGCACACAGTAATAATCCACCCGCCTCTACAGACCACATTACACTATATATATATAATATGAAGTGGATTGGATTTTAAAAAATCAGTGTGGTAGGCAAGTCTGGGTACTAGCAGTGATATGTATCATAAAACACATAAAACAAGTCTTAACAGTGTGATGCAATATGATGAGTGACTCAGCAGACTAAGGTGCTGTCACTGTGATCTGAGGATTGCAAGTTTGAATCCCAATCATGCTGCTTGCCATTGGCAGCTGGGGCCCGAGAGAGCAAAATTGGCCATGCTCTCTCTGGGCAGGTAAGAAGTCACTCTCTCCCCAGCACTACTAAGTAATATTGACTGGCTCAGGCGTCTGCCAGGCGATCCATCACAACTGGGGATCCTGCTCTTTCTTACGAGTGCATTGGCTGCCTTGCGGCGATATATTGGCAGCAGTTCGAAATAAGGCGGAGCTTGACTTCACATGCATCGAATAAGGTCTGTGTTAGTCTGCACTCTCCTAGAGTCAGGGACATTACATGTGATAGGGAGATTCAACAAATGGGCAGGTCAATTGACTTTCAATTGAAAAAACCTGCTTAGCTTCAGTCAATTTCATAGACTGTTGTACAAGAGATGTGGTTAATGTAATTACAAAACAAACTGCAGTACATTTACATTTTGTATTGACAGGTTCAAGTTTGCAATTTCTGAAATAAAATAAAACTTTACAACAGTAACATTTATTGAAATAATCATAAAATATCTGCTTTTCTACTTAAAACTGTTTAGAATCTGCACTTTCAACACAATTTTTCCACTTTTTTTAGTAAGCTATATGTCTGAAATAATTCATATAAAATGTAATAAATAACGGTAAAAAATTGCAAAGACACTGTGGATATGTGTGTAGCTCCAGAGCATGATGTCACTTCTTGTTTCCTGCAGGCCTATTATTACTGTGCGATAGTGGAGGATGTGATTTTGCGCTTTGCATGGACACTACAGATTGCTCTGACCTCCATGACCAGCATCCCCTCCATATCTGATGACATACTGACCACTGTCCTTGCTCCGCTGGAGGTGTTCAGGTACACAACTTATGCAAACATTATACAACATTTCATACATGTCACACACTGTGCATACATAGTGCGTGCACATTTAACTCATTAGGTTGCACTTGGAAATATATGGTAGTGTCACAAGTGTTGATATGATACTTTGAAATATATACCTTGTAAGATTTATAACAACTTACAATCACAACTGCATAGTAGACGTATCATAAATGTGTAGTAAATACACATCGCAAATGCATAGTACATCCATCACATATATGATAAATGTGTACTGACTAAACAGACCTGAATAAATATTACTGATTGAACCGTATGTGGGTCTCTCGTAGGCGTTTTGTTTGGAATTTTTTCCGTCTGGAGAATGAGCACTTGAATAACTGTGGTGAATTCCGAGCTGTGAGGGACATCAGTGTAGCTCCACTAAACGCAGATGACCAGACACTGCTGGAACAGATGATGGACCAGGAGGACGGAGTTAAACACCGGCAGGGCAAAAAGAGCTGGAAGAGGAGCTACAGCCTGTCACTTCGGCGACCACTCCTGTCCTCACAGTACGAACACAGACTCACACTTGCAGTGGTTGAATAGTGTAGTGTAGTCTGAAGCAGTAGTTATACAGTGGTATGAAAAAGTTTGGGCACCCCTGATAATTTGCCTGATTATCTCTGATATAGCTTTTTGTATCCTTCCCTAAACCAGTCTTTGTTTTCAGGTTAATTGAGAGTTGTTTTGAGGATCCCATGTTGCCACTCTTCAGAGAAGATGCAAAGAAGAGAAAAACTTGCAATTAGCCACTTTAACCCTTTCTCATAATTGGATTCACCTGTGTATGTATCTCAAGGATCAATGAGCTTAGAAATTTTGTGTTCCAATTATTAGTGCTAAAGGTTTTCAAATCAATAAAATGACAAGGGTGCCCAAATGTATGTACCTGCCTAATTTTGTTTACATAATTATTGCACACTTTCTGTAAATCCTATAAACTTCATTTCACTTCTAAAATATCACTGTTTGTCTGCTATAGAATATATTTAACTAAAATTGCTGATCTGAACAACCAATGATTTATAAAGGAAAATTATGAAAATTATCAGGGGTGCCCAAACTTTTTCATACCACTGTACTGTGACTAGCCATGAGCAAGACTAGTATTATTCACCTGAAACACTTTTAGGTTTTTTACAATTTATTATAAAGTAAATTATTCAAGAGTTTGCAAAATTTTTGATCAAATTAAACCAGTTTTTTTTTGTATAAATGTAAGTGTGAGGGGTGCAGGAGGAGACGGAAGGCAATTTGATTCAATGAACATGACTTTTATTAACAAAACAAAACTGAAATACAGTGACTATGAACAAGAAACAAACAATGTGCTTCACTGTGACAAGGAAGAAATACATAGCCTGTATGACAATATTATGACGGACGCAGACTGACACACTGGGAAGGCTTTTAAAGCTTACTTAATCATGATATGAAATGGGAGAGGGCTGTGAGCTCAGACAAGACACAGATGCATACAATGAAATGTGATGTGACTTGGGGCATGGTCGATACATGACATGAATGAGGTACACAAACAGCACATGGACAGGCACATTGGTGAACCATTCCATGGTTGTGACCAAAACATAGATGTGGCAGGGGCCGTGACAGGGTCACAATAAAACTACAAAATGATTCTGTTTTTCTAATATTATTCTAATATTATATTGTATCCAGATAAAACGCTCAGAAAGCTGTACTATATGACTAAATGTGTAAATTATAATAATACATTTTATTTCTTATAAAATACTTGAATAAATATTGATACATTTTGGCATCTAATTTATAATATTTAAAGCACCATTATAAAGGTTATTATTGTATATAAATTACCAGAAGTTACATACAAGCAATGAACAGTATGATCAAATTAACAAAATAACAAAGATTACTAAAGGGTTCACAAACTTTCAAGCACCACTGTAAGTGCAAAAATCTTTTCTTTCAACATTTTCTTTTCTATGTTGAGTCCAAGTTTGTATCTTTAAATACTCTACTCCATTGTAATGGATTTTGTGTGTGTGTCTTGCAGGTCCAAAAAGGACACCAAGGTGCTGATTGAGGACACAGACGATGAAGCATTCAGTTAAAGGAATAAATTGCAAACATGCTAACATGGCTAACAATGAATGGAACGTAGAAGGCACCACTTAGCCTTATGTTATTAGCATTATGCTAATTTGTGTCCATTCATCTTCATTCATTTTTAGCAATGTTAGCTGAATTATTGTTTTGAATCATGAGCAGACGGTTCATCTCTTACCTACATCGTCACGGAGCTGCCTCAGCATCACACACAACCCCACACACATACAAATACACACACACACACACACACACACACACTCGGACTCTAGAACACACCCTCACACAACACACACACACACACACAAATACACACACACTGAAACACATACTCACATTTTAAAAGACATACATTTTATTCAAACAGTTGACAAGCATACAGAACAACCAAGAAATGAGCACAATGAGCACTATGACATATCAGTACAAACACTAACAGTGAATCCACAAACTCATACAACACAAACACAGTTTTTACATTTTTTTTTGTTATTAACTTTTTAGAATGTTTAAATTTGATTTATAGTTATTTTGGTTTGGATAATTGTTTAGTAATGTTTTATAAGGGATTTATTAACACATTAACAATGATATGACTGTTTACAAACATCTAGCAAACAAAATCTACAGGGAGACACGTCATTATGTCAGAAAATCAAAAGACTGACCATACGCTATTAAAAACCGCCTAGCATGGACTTCAGCACTGGACTATTACCACAACTAGCAAACAGAAGCCTGCGTGTGATGTTTTTTTATTCGTCCTTTTTGTAAGTTTTTCGAATTGAGTTTTATTGTACAGCCTTCCGAGCACTTGCAGGAAAAGTGTTTCGGTTTAAAAAAGAAAAAAAAACAAGCCCCAAGCATGTTGGATGAAATCTGCATCATATGTTCAATATGCAAAAGCTGGTTTCATTTCTAGTTGCACTTTGTTATGATTTCATAGTTAATATATTTTTTCTTATGTTGTGTGATTGCACAGAATATGTTTTTTGCTTTTTTTATTAGCAGCTTTGGTTTGCTTTTCTGTTTTTTGCTTTTTTGTTGTTGTTTTTTTATCTGCCTCTCAGATGTCCTCTGCAGTTGGCATATAACTTTTTTCAACCAGGGATTGTTATTATTTTTTTGTTTTAACATGATTTTACAAGACAAGTCAGTCTAGTTTAACCAAGCCAGTATATTTCAGAATATAACACCAAGACTAGCCTACCTAACACAGCATAGCTAAATCACTTAGTCAACACATTCTATTTGCATTAGATTTGTGGTGGAATGTCACCTCATATTTTCTGGATGTTTTTTCATTAGTAAGGTACATTTTAATTGATTTTCTATTAAAATGTACATGCAAATGATTTATGTCCTACAAATTTAGTTAAATTAAAATTTAGTAATATTGGTAACTTTAGCATTAATTCAGATGTGCAAACAGACTTGTTATTGGTGGATATCTTTATTTTAGCATTTCTTCCAAACTTTTGCCTGTACTTTGGAGTATTTAGGAAGGCACTGACAGAACTACGAAGCTGAGAAATGATTGTATATTAGTTTTTCAATTATAGTTTTTGCTGCCATATTCAAACACTGAACACTGATCAGTTATACCATATAAGCCTAATATAGTGAAGATCTCTAATAGAGGGGAGATGCTTTGAACCATGAAAGCATGGACTCTATACAACCTTTGATTGTGATCTGAGGAATATGGAGTTCAAGTCAACATCTTGAACTCTGTCATGTTCCTCAAACTGTTACTTTGTGCATTGGGGCAGGGTACATCCTGTTGAAACCGAACCCATTTTTCCTTTCTTACATCAAATCCAGTAACTGTTCACCACCTGCTAGTACCCCTTGACAGGAGCTGTTGTGATGAGATACCCAATGTTATTCACTTCACCTGTCAGTGGATTTAATGTTGTGATTAATCAGTGTAAACAACTTAGCGCCTTTCTTATGTGCTCCTTCATATTCTGGATGACTTCAGTATTAATTTACAATGTAGGAAAAAAAATAATGAATGAGAAGGTGTGTCCAAACTTCTGACAGAAGTGTGCAAACAATTACAACAGCAAAGCACTCGGCAGTTCACTGGTGCCATTTAGCATCATCTTTTGCACTTCTGATCCCATCAACTTCCTTCAGGCCACGTAATGAACCACACTGCCAAAGGGAGACTGTTTAAATCTGTGTTTAGATCTTAATGTTTGATACTACTCTTTTGTATGTTTTATAATGAAATAAGCCACAACAAATGCTAAGCCGTTTAGAGTGATAAATTGGTGAAATTTTTAGTTTACACTTTTAACTTTAATGTAACTTTCTCTGCTCCTCCAGATATATTCAGTCAAAAGATAAATGTCTAAGGTATGGACTAGTGCTATAATGCTAGTGTAGCTAAAAAACGTAATTGAAGCTTAACAGCTTTTATAGTGTGGTGCATGCCAAAATCATCACTCACTTGCCTGCTGAGTTGTTCAGTAATTTCAGTGCTAACACTATGCTATTTAGTTGTTAGTAAGTTAGATTAGCCTTGTAGCTCTAGTGAAAATCCAAATAAGCAAAAATGTCTTGGTTTATTGACTTTGATTGAAGTAAACAGGCTAAAGTTGTTGTTTAAATTGATAGTGTTGGACTAATTATGTGAGAAATATGAAATAATGAGAGAAACGTAGTGGTGAAAAAAGAAATGCTAATTCTTATTGGTAGAGCAAGTAGTAATGCTGTGTTTTGTTTATAACTCTTAACAGCCATTATCACTTATTATAAGAAAGTGCTCAGAAACATTTAGTGGTAATCGTCAAACAAAACAATGTGCTGCAGTATGGCTATTCAGTGTCCACTAGGGTACATCATTAGCCTTTGACTTGCATTGTGGGATATTGTGCACAGGATATTCTGTTTTCAGACACCACTACAAAATGGTGGAACCACAAAGAAGTTCACTATAAAGTGAACGGAGCAGTTTCAGACAGTTGATTTCATGTAGATTCCCTGTTTCTCCCCACAGTTCAGAAAATTATATATTAGATTCAACTTTTTGCCAATGTGATTTGCACACAATATAATTTGTCCTCCTCATTTAACCCATCTGTGCAGTGAAACACCCACACTAGTGAAGACACTAGGCTGTGAGAACATGTGCCCAAAACACAGGCAGCCCTATCCACGGCACCAAGGGAGCAGTTGGGGGTTAGTTGCCTTGCTCAAGGGCACTTCAGTCATGACCAGCCCGGGGATTGAACCAATGACCATCCGGTCACAAGACCAGATCCCTAACCACCAGGCCATGGCTAGCAAGTCGACTGCAGCATAATTAACATTCACTTGAGTCAGTATTTTAAAAGTTCACATTTTATGTTTTGACTGCTTTTTCCACACGTACACACACACACACACACACACACACACACTTTTATACACACACACTCAGCACTTTGTGGGGGGTTAGCCGCTGTGGTTTTTCAGGTGTTCTTTTAGCTCTGAAGCAGAAAGCACTTAGGACTATTAGTGCTGTCATATTTAACAGATTCTAATTTTGCCATAATAATGTATTTATTATCTAATGGTTAGAGTAGCTTTTGAGCAGTTTTATTTTATTCTATTTATTTTGTTCACTGCAAAATCATTCTCTTTTTCCCCCATTTGAAAATGCAATATTCTGAAAGTCAATATATTACAAAATATAAATGTAATATATCACAAAGTGCTTTCAGTATATTGCATTATTATATGGGTCATGACCTTGGTAGACAAATTTTGCGAGCACAATCTATCGGCTGTAAACTTTGGAATTGTGTAGTATCACTTCACTGAAGGATTTCTAAAAAGAATTCTCTCTCTGCGTCTGTGCTCTAATGCATCTCATTATTTTCTAGACAATTTGCAATATATCTAATGTTTCTCTTTATAACGTTATGATATAATAATTATAGCATTATTCAAGTTTTACACAAAGTAAAATTAACTTACTTTGCTGGCATCATTTTAGTTTTGAATATTATTTGCAAGTAAAATTTGTTTTATTCAAGCTATTATATATTTAAAGAGCAAACAGTGCAATAAGAAGAAATAAACTGATATTACTACTTAAATAACCTTGTACCTTGTAATCATCTAATGAAGGGAAATATTAGATATATTGTCTGCCTTTAAGCTGTTCTAACTTGTCAAAAGGATTTTTTATTCATTATGTTTATCGACAATAGGTTTAATTTCTGTCATCTTTTTTTTACGTATTTGCGGCAAGAGTTAGGTGGTGACAACACCACTCTTTAAAAAATATTAAATAATTATTCCACAATATGTGAAAATATTATTACAGAAAAAGGACAGACCATTTATGGATGTTTAGTGGTGTAAATGGACAGAGAATTAGCCTGCTATCCTCATTCTGCATTGTGCTGTAAGCGTGTTGTGTTTCTTGCTTCACTCTGTGTAAAATTTCTTCAATGCAAACTTCAAATGATCTGAAATTAGTCCAAACAAATGTCACTATTCTAACCACCAAAGAAATGCATTTTGGAAATTTTCAAGCACTTAAAAGCTCAGTTCTCCCTTCTCAAGCTGACATTTACACAATACAGTGTAAAAATATATAATAAAAGCCCTCAGATTTGATTAACTGCAGTTATGTCTAAACAGTTTTATGGATAAACGTAATATTTTCCTCTCTAAATTTGGCAACTTTCCATGTCTGATTGCAGTTGACTTTTGACCTTTGCCCTCTGTGGGCCTTGAGCACAATCCCGCTCTATTTGCTGTGTTCGCTCTTCCTGCATGCTACTTGGACGTTTGACTGTAAATACTTTAATTTATTTTTCATCATGTGTATAGGAATGATTAATTGTTAATTTATTGTACTAATTATTATTTATGTACATGTCAGGAGGTTTTTGAGGGGTTATTTAAGCAGTATTATGGTGGATAAGGGGCATTTTATAATTGTTCTCACTCTTGCACTCTGTCTTATGTGTATCTGTTGTAAAACTGTGTATCAGAATAAGACGATGCTGTCGTGACTGTGGAATGTGATCGGTCTTTTAGTGGTGTTTCTGATCACTCATGGCTTTTTTATCTCCATCAGCCAGGCCTGTATGAAAAACTGATATATGTACATATATTTGTTATAAGTGCAAATATATTTATGGACATGTAGAAATGTAACTAATTGTTTAATATATTGCAAATAATACTTTTCTACATGACCATGAATATAACAAACCTGGCACAGTATATACTTATTTAATGTAATATCTATAAAATTGTCTGTCTCTTGAGAGTAATATTATCTTGCCTAAGTACGTGTCAATATATTTTCTATTAGATGATTAAAGGAAAGAGTCATATTCATACAGTTTTTCACAAGATGTAAGTCATATTGGCCAATTTTTTCTTCTTTAATTAATTTTTTGCCAATGTGATTTGCACAACAGAATTTGACCTCCGCATTTATTCAGTGAAACACACAATAGACAGTGAGAACATGTGCCCAAAGCGGCCCAGGAAGCAGTTGGGGGTTAGCTGCCTTGCTCAAAGGCACTTCAGTCATGACCTGCTTGGGGATCAAAATGTCCCCCTTTAGTTTAGAACTAGAACTGTGAGGCTAATGTTGCTAATACATAGTATAACTCAGTAGTCACCTAAATAGCCCAATCATTTCTGTGAAAATACTTCACAAAAACTTCTCTCAACTCACATCCAGACCCTTAACAGCTATCACGTACTAGTTGATGTGGTTTCAGACACAGTATGATTTACTGTGAGCTTTAAAATGTAACAGAAACTTGTGAAGCAGAATGCTGTGTCTACCATTTTGAATAATGTTTCCTAAACTACACTGACTAGTCTGTGAGACCTTCACTAAGATCTGGATGTGATTTAACTGAGTTGAGGGAAGTTTGTTGCTGTATTTTTACAGAAACTATTGTCAGTGTATATTATATTCAGTGCTTTTTAGCAATGGTAGCCTTGCCGCTCCAGTTCTACATTAAAGAAACAAATTTTGGATTCCAAATATGTCTTGGCTAATCAGCTATTTCTGAGTGGAAAAGGTGTTTTTCCAAGTGGACAAATACATAAACATGATTTCTGGATAAACACATCATTGTGTGATTCAATTGAAGAATATTGTAGTAGCCAATTGGGACAAATATACAAATGCAAAATATATTAAATAATTAGTAATTTAATCATATTGTGTTTGTAATTATAAACATAGTTTGTAAGGGGAAATCTTTGAATTTCATTGGAAATAAATGATCTTTTTTGTAAAAGATACTTCTTTTACAAAATTGTAAAAACAATATGTACATTCCTATAAAAATTGCCTACATGTTATAATAGTACCTCAGTAATATATATGTATGCTTGTATAAAACATATGTGGAGAACCAATATATTGTCATATATAATTTTTTCATACAGGCAATCAACAACAGATGTGAATTAGAGTTTGTGAATATTTAGCCAACACCCATTCAGTTCCAATGAAGAGGTGTATTTTCCTCCAGGAGGGGTATTTTGTACTTTACCCTTTTTAAATACCTTCAGAAACCCACCTAATACACAAGCCCAGACACAGGTGTTGTGTTGATTTATTATTTTTTTCTCATGGGGGGAATCAAAGCTATGTGTCGGTTTATCTGCTTGCTAATCCCATGATGTTAAAGTGCTCGATATGTCTGCATCTTTTTCTATCTTCTATCTTCTTGATGTTGTATCATTTTCTTAAATTACAACTGTGACAATGTTTGTAGTTAATAGACAGATGTACTTTTCAGTAATACAAGAAAATTGAAATAGTAAATAGATGAAAACTTTAGTGGTTCTGTGTTTGAAGAGACATAAAAAGAAAAAAAAATGTCTTACAGTTCCGGTTTTCAGAGTAGTTTGTAAATGTTGAGTGTTCTCTGCTCTTCTATGATGGTCGTACTGATGGTATCATTTGTATTTCTGTACACACTTTGGTGATCCTGTCATTACTTGGTTTTATAAACCACGCTTATTTTTAAAACCTTTATTTTGTGTCAGATTTTTTATTCAAAGTTGTTTGAACTTTTATGGGAATACTGCATTAATTTCTACATGATGACTTAAATAAATTCAGACATCATTACTATAGATTTATATAAGGTATAAAACCTTTATTATCTAATAGTATCAGACAGCACAAGATGAATATTATACAGAGGAGAAATTGTATAAATAGAAATACTTTCAATCACTGTCACTGATAAAAAGCAATCAAACTCAATAGTCACCTAAATAGCAAGGTTTTTGGAGAGAAAAAAAAAAACTATTCTCAACCCACATCCAAGATCTGAATGAAAGTCTGACTAGTTGATTTGGTTTTGGTCGCATTATGACTTACTGTGAACTATAAATATATATTAAACCTCACAGCTACATGCAGCCACTTCAGACAGTAGCAGGGCTTTTTAAGTGATCCACTACCTGTAAGAGTGAGAGGAACCAACAGATTTAATGCAAGCACGACATGTTTTATATTTTACAACAAATACTGAATTTATTTATGAATCCCTGCACCACCGGCCAGCTTCAATAAATAATTGTACAATATAATGCTAAAACACCAAAAAATACCAAAATGCTTTATAAACCAATGTTATTGAACATTCATTCATTCATTTGGGACAATAAAATACCATGGCCTAAAAGCAACAGGTCTGTACTGAGCAAAATCATGTGGATAGCTTTAGTTCTTCAACAAATCACAAAAGTATTTTTAACTAGCATGTTTAAATAATATGAGTTATTTTAAGCGTGGAACAAACCAGATATCAATCATGAATGAAACAGCAAAAATATACACACTGAGTTAATGTCAATACGTTTCGTTGATCAGCTTAAATCGTAATGTATTGATCAGCATTTGAAACGGGACCTTCACTTATCCGGGTACCGCCCTTACGTCTCTAAGACCCGCCCAAGAAGAGTGTGCGCATGCGCTTTGCTCTCTTTCACATTCGCTCTGCTGCCGCCGAATTTAAAGAGACAGGCGACAGTTTTTAAAAATAACATTCAGAAACTGTTCAGTTCGGAAATATTCGTTCGTGTATGGGCTTTATTGTTATTCCCCCGTTTGTCCCCGCTTCTTCGATTAATATAGGTGTGCTTTAGACGCAGTAGTGGTTCGGCATTTGAGTTTGAAGTCCAGCGGAGCGTCCTGCCGCTGCTGACCGAGGTTCGAGTCACTCGGTGCGGACTCGGTGGGATCGGCGCTCCGCGGAGCGCTGCTCTATTGGAGTGTTTTTATTAAGTGTTGCGTTACAGAAGTACTCCATTTTTGGCAAATACGGAGGGCTGCGAAAATTCGTTTTCGTGTGTGTGTGTAGCTGTTGGGGACGATGGCGAAAATTCAAGCTCACAGCACCACGAAGCAAATAAACCCAATAAACCAGGACAAGGCCTTTATGAGTGCACAGAAACAGCAACAGCAGCACTTTCAGAAGCTGAAGGTAAGAAGCTGAGAAAGATGAGTAATACTAAAAAAACAAATAAAGGCTTGTGGTTGTTTATGAGCATACTGTGCTCGATGCTGGTCATTTCTGAGCTTTAGCCAGGTTTGGCTCGCACTGTACAACTTCCATGTTTTGTTAAGTTTAGCTTTCATTCATAAAAGTAAGCCTGTTAACAGTGCAATACCTGATTAGCATGTATAGAATCTTATAATGTCTGTAATAAGCTGTAAGTGCTAATGTGTGTCTGTTCACATTAGTCCTGTAGTGGAGCTTTAGCTTAGCATTGCTAACTCCTTCATTAGGTTTGTGCTGCGCTTCTCTTTGTTTTATCCCCTTAAAGCTGTTCGCTTTGGCAGCTTCAAAACGCGAAAAAGAAGCAGTTATAAAACCACCGAGCTCTGCTTATGATGTTCACTTTAACTTAAATATAGTTTAAACTCATTAAAAAGCTTCCAGAGCCTTATGATTCACAGTTAGCCGGTTATACAGTTAGCTGCACCCTGCTTTTCTTTGAGGATGCGCCATGCTAATGCATCTTTTTAGCCCTGTTTTTGTAAATATCTCTCGTGTTTACACCATAACTTAAGTCAGTGTAAGAAAAAAACAGTCTTGGTGCTCATATGAATGAATTAAGACTTAAGCAGCTGGATGTCCTGAGTAAAGGGATATGTATTCAGCTCATAGCCATAACTGGTATTGTTTTACTGAAAGCTGTTTGACTGGCATACGGTTTAAACATGAGCTACTTTATTCTCATCTAATGCTGGTTCACATATAGTTTATGCATAATCATTTAGTTTAGTAAGGTTAGTAATCCTACCAGAGTCTTTTCTGATACACTACACTTGTGGCTAACTGCTAAGGAAGCCAATTTCCAACACTTAAAACCCAGCACCATTTTTTTCCATTAAGTTGATTGCCATTGTTTTGAGATACAATCTTGATGTAACATGCAGTAATCTCACCTAATGACATTACATCTCAAATTAATTACAAAATTATGAGATTGTATCTGAAAATAATGAGATATCTCTTAAAATGAGTTGTGTCCTGAAACCTTGAGGTCATATCTGGAAAAAAGTGTTTAATATCTTAAAAATAATTTAGTATCTCAAAATACTGACATAACAATTCACTTAATAATGAACAGTAATGTAAGTGATGTACTTTTATACAAAAAACTGCAGATTAAAAAAATAAACTGAATCTTTGGAGCTCCTGAAGAAAACAAAAGTATGAAACTTTTTTCCTTCATGTACAACATATAGAAGTAAAATATAAAATGTTAGATATACTTTTCATCAGTTTAGAATCATTTGACTATAGTAACAATTAACAAGAACTAGCACTGTCCCAGAATTTTGATTTCAATTCAGATACCATGTGTAATATTATGACACTTGCTACTAAAGTGTTGCTCTGGCTGTAAACTTTCATAATTGATTTCTGTAAGCAAGACATTATTATTATTAATAGTAGTAGTATTATTATTTGTATTATTATTATTATTATTATTAATAGAAAGTATATAAATACTATATTCTAATGATCTGTTTACGTTAATGTAGTGAGTCAAGTTATCTGCATTGATATTAGATCCCAATGTTTGAAATATAATGAATGCTTGAAATATGATGCTAATGTTGTTCTTGCCTTAAATAATTCTTGTTGTACAGTTTTCTGAGTCATTTGAGGATCACCTACATTTCTGTACATTTTAATAGACACATCTAACATTTCCTCATTTTTGTTGACACTTTTATAGTGTTGCAGTAATTAAGTTGTTAAGGAGTCAAATATTACATTCATTTTTTGCAACTAAATTGGTGTCTGTATTGATGACATTGATGTCAACATTTTGAATAGAAACATATGTACATATGCAATGTGCGGTGAGTCTAAGTAATATAAAAGATGTGGAATGAATATTGCATAAAGTCACATTTTAAGTTGTATAGAATTTTAAAGTATTCATGATTTGTACAATTATTTCCTTTATTTTTAACAGATTTGGGTGCTCATGTGGACTATAATGATGAAACGTACCTTTAGATGGTCTTTTATAGCATGCTTAATTTTTGCATTGGCCATTGGGCAATGAATTGCATCAGTATATGTGAACAATTAAGTTGCATTTTCTCTAAATATATGTTACTGCTTAACATTTTGTTTAGTATTGTTGTTTTTTCCACTACATACATGTTCAATTCACCTTTACATCCTATTTTTTGTTTGGTTTTGGTCAGATATCTATCACTGTTTTCATTCTTTTTTTTCCTTTCTTCACAGGTAGAAGATGCTTTATCATATTTGGATCAAGTCAAAATACGGTTTGTGAATGAGCCTGGAATATACAACAAATTCCTGGATATAATGAAAGAGTTTAAGTCTCAAAGGTATGTCTCACAATGCACATTTCTGAGCTATTAATGGTCTCATATAATGCCCCTTTGCCACATGATGACAAGTTACCTGAGGGTCTAAATGAAATCTTACATTTTTGGTCAGAATACCTCATAGGTTAGTCTTCAGATAAGTCTGTTTGATGCATTTTTTATATCTTTAATATCTGTCTGAATCAGAATCAGAATCTCTTTATTTGCCATGTATGTACAGATACAAAACAATGGGATTTAAATAGGTAGATTTTATGTAAATGAACCCCTGCTCACCCTGTCCCCTTTCAGCACAGAGGGCAGAGCTGAAACTCGAACACAGAGGAGAGCTCACCAAACAGTCAGAAAATGTTAAAAAATAAAGTTTTATTTCTCTGATTTACTGTTTTGTTCTCACTAATGTAACTTTCTGTGTCTTAATTCTCTAACTTGACCTCTCTCGACTACTCTATCTTCAATTAACAGCATTATAACTGCGTAATACACACTCAAGTCACGCAAAAATCGAACTAGTACCTATATCCATCAAAGATAAAATAAAATATCAGATTAACTCTGCTTCTGATTGAACAAACAGTGAAGCTTAAGTTAGCTTCTTATACATACATACATACATACATACATACATACATACACAGTTTGAGAGTGAGCTGTATGTTTTTCATATGCATCATATACCAATGCTGCCTTGGTGGAACTTTGATTAAAAAGTTAACTTCAGTTTCATACTGAAGACCACAACTAAACTCACACAGATCCAGTCTAGGAAAGGTCCTTAACTGTAACGTAGTCAGAATAACACAATATTGTCAAAGCAAAGATCACAGCAGCACAAAAATGATAAAACACACTTTCACTCACCAAAACTGAGGTTTCACTTAAAGATAATCATAATTCACTCTCCTGCTGTGCACATTTTGTATGTTTCTCTGAATCCCTGTGTAAGTATGAAATGGCCAACTGCAGTTCAGACTTGTGGGTGAGATTTCACTGGTGGGGGTCTGGCTAAGTTTGGGTAATGAAATTTAATGACTGCTTCAGGATTGGGCTCCCCTTATTCTACAAAAAGGGCAGCCCAATCCTGAACCAGTTATTAAATTTCATTGTTTTCAGACCCACACAGCACACAAAATGACTGGGTTTTAGTTTTCCACAGTTTGTTGGTAGGTACACCAGGTATCCATATATGGGTGTTGAAACACTGAAAAGGCGATTTTTTCCATAATCTGTCGCCTTTAAATAGCTATGAATGGTTCGACCAAAAAATGATTTAATCACACTTCCTTACTCTTTGTGGAGTCTGAATTTTGCTTCTTTAGTTTTTAATTGTAGCTGCTACACTAACATTGCTAACAAAGCCTACAGCTTGATAGTCACAACTCAGTTGTTCTTGTAAACAAACATACATCACCAAAGCTGTGGTTCCGTCCCCAGCCTGGGCAAATGCACTACACTATATCAACAAGTCCTTGTGCAAGACCCTTAATGCTACATTTGCCTTCAAATATAACATGATTGAATTTGTAAGTCACTTGGGCATCTGCAAAATCCTGTAAAAGTAAGCACTTGTCTAGAATCAGTTTTGGTGATGATGACATAAATATTATATAATCTGATTGAGATCTGTGTTGTACCAGCTCACAGCAAGCCATACTGTGTCCTAAACCACGTCTGATAGCCTGTGACGTCTTTATTAAAAAAGTATTAGTATGTTCTTGAAGGAGTTCCTGACCTATATAGGTGACTGTTGAGTTCTTGTGTTGGTTAGCAATGTTGCCTCCAGTTTTTAGTTATAATAATGTAAACTCCAAACATTTTTTGCTCTTCAAATAAATCTGGGGGTATTTGAAAATATGAAGACATGATTTCACAGAGAACCATTCCAAGCTGATTATTAATTATCGTTAACTCCTGTTTTTTCCCCCACAGTATTGACACTCCTGGTGTAATAAACAGAGTGTCTCAGTTATTCCATGGACATCCGGACCTGGTTTTGGGTTTTAATGCCTTTCTGCCTCCAGGATATCGAATTGAAATCCCTAAAAATGGAATGGCTTTTCTCCAGTCCCCCTTCACAGCACAGGTAAAAGTGAGGAAAAGTAAAATGCACTAGAGCTTTAAAATCACAACATGTTTAATTATAGATAAACTGATCCAGGTTTTACTCTCCCAATGGTGAACTTGATATCTAGGCCTTGCATAGGATATATTGTAACATCAGTAAATATTAGATTGAACAGTTTAAGGAAGTATCAACATGGAAATTCTTGATAATGTTTTAGCAGTGGTCCAGCATCACTGTTCCAGGCTACAATCAGTACATCATATCATTTTGAAATTATCTGCTTTTACAGATATGATATTCTGACATTGTACATTCTTTGTTGTGTTATGCTTTTGTTTATTTTGTATAGTGTTTAAGTGCTGTAAGAGTTTAATTTTGTAAATTCTTAGTGATCTAATAATCTGAGAATGGAATTTTTCTCATTCCTCAAGACATGTTTGGAGTCCAAATTTCACTACTTTCTAATAGAACTGGTGCTGCAAGGGTAATGTTGCTAACAGACACAAAATATATTTCAATAGTCATTATAAATGTACAGATCTGTATATCTGAGACCTTAATTAAGATCTGGATGTGGTTTGAGTGGGCTATTTAGGTGGCTTGTATGTTAGAAACATAGTTCTTGCAGCTCCAGTTCTAAAGTTAAAGGTCTAAATTATTAAATTTAGGCTCCAAATGTGTTTTGGCTGATATACTACATCTGTGTAAGGTGAAATATCCTATAAATTGAAATTTGGTGAGCCATTTCTTTAACATTAACATTAAGGTACTTTTTTATTTTTTACTGACTTGAAAAGTGTATTTAAAACCAACACCACTTTATTCTACCAAACAGAAGTGTGAATTTTATGAATCATCATACCCCAGTTGATATTTGTTCTCATGGTTTTCTGATATCAGTAGTATATTAAGGAACTTGTGTTTCTTCTATTGTTTTTACACTGAAGACCTTGTACCTACCAGCACATTTATAATGCTAATGTTTGGACTTTTTGTCATTCATACTTGCAGAGTATTATTAATCACAATTATTTATTTGCCATTAAATTGTCGGCTGATAATATATCACTGTGATAGCCATGGTCTTCACTGTGAATAACCAGCAGCTTCTTCTTTTCTGAATCATGTACAAAATAACTCAAGGCAATGTTTTTTCTCTTAAGAAAGCTACAAAACATGACAACTTTTTTTTTAAAGGCCCACTTCTTTTTTTCCATGTACATGGTTTCATTGGGTCATAATTATCAATGCATAGTACAAAATCCAGAGCAACGAAACTTTTGTGCTATGCAATGACAAAATTGTAGCCATCTGTCAATCTACCGACCTATTGATCATTAAAAAGCATAAAGACAGTTATCACAGCTATACCAGTGATTCACAATTCTATGCTTCTGTAAAATTGATGAATAGTAATTTTGCAATGATGCAGAGAGAGAAAAGTTTTAATTGGAAAGTTTGGCTCCACAATCGAAAGATGAAATTAGAAATTAAATCTGTGAATGGAGTAATTTTAGGCTCAATTTTAAAATTTTAAATTTCATATTGATAATGTCACCAAAACAAGTTTCTTTCATTTCAGAAACATAACACGGGTTTGTCCGTTTCTCAAACTGGAAGATGCTGAGAATCTGATCCATGTTTTTGTTTTGTCACATCTAGATTACTGTAATGTCTCATAAAGGCATTATTGACAGACTACAGCTTCTGCAAAACGCTACAGCCAGATCACTAACACTAAACACGCTTTAAGATCATCAGGGGCAGTTTTACTGAATATCTCCAGGGTTATGGATTCTTTTATATATTAATGTTTAACTTTTCATGCTTTTATTTATTTCTGTTATGAAACTTTTTTTTGCAATTTTTTTCTGATTATTTTTCTGTGATATTTAATTTCAAAGTGAAGCACTTTGACCTGTTTTTGCTTATGAAAAATGCTTTATAAAGTTATTGTTTTCTATGCACTCATATATTACTCTATTATGAGAGAGTAAGCTATCAGTTTTTCCCTTCTCTGTTCCATTTTAGTCATTAACATTTAGTCTCTAATTGTTTTTTTTCCTCTTTTTCTTCACTCCAATGAAAGGACCATGGCTGTTTAATGTGTTAATGATTTGATGTTGTGGTTCTCAGGTGTCTCCAGGTAAATCTAAGAGCAGTCCCAGCTGTGTGGGCAGTGTATCGTCGTCGTCGTCGTCAGCAGTGGTGGAGGTTAGCTCAGCTCTGACTGAACCTGCACCATCTCCTCAAAGTGTATCTCCATCAGACCCTCCAGAACCTTCTGCCAGACTGTCTCTGCCTCTGCCCAGCCAATCGCAGCCCGCCACCTCATCTGTGTCTCCGCCCACTTCTGAACCTAGTCCTGTGGAGTTTGACAGCGCCATTAGTTACGTAAACAAGATCAAGAGCCGATTTCTGGACCATCCAGAGATCTACAGGTCCTTCCTGGAAATACTTCACACCTATCAGGTGACAAAAACTGTCTTGAACATTGTTTAGTATCCTTTGAACTGCAAATATGGAAGTCAATTTGCTGTTTTGCAGCATGAATATATGTAATGGTATTATTCTAATTAATGCTGTTGATTTCTGTGACTTTTTTCAATGAAGTAACAAAGTTAGAAGTCATAGCATCCCCATTATTCTTGCAGTGAATCACATTCAGTTCATATTTCCCAGTATTGTTTATGGCTGCTCGGTTTTGTTAGTTAATCACTGAAGCTGTAATATGATTCATTTTTCTTTTGTAGAAGGAACAACTGGAGCTGAAGGAGAACAGGAACAGAGGAAGTTCAGGAATGACAGAGGATGAAGTTTTCTCCAAAGTGGCCAGTCTGTTCAAAGGCCAGGAGGACCTACTGGCTGAATTTGGGCAGTTTCTGCCAGACGCAAAGAGATCACTGGTAAGAAAACAATACACTAGTGCAGCACAACAATTAGAATGTCATGACAAAGTTCTTTTTTCATTAATGAAAAAAGGGTCAAGATATACTTTATCTTCATTACATATTTCACACCTTTTTGTTTTAATGATAAGTGTGGATTATAGCTCATGAAAAATCCAGAATCTCAGTTTATTAGAATATCTAACTTGAAGTTTGAGTGGGGTTGGGCGGTATTAGTGTTTTTCATACCTTGGTATGAGCTTGAGAAAATACAGCGGTACGCGGTATTATCGGCGGCGGCTGCTGCTGCAGCTAAGTGCCCCCTTCGCCCCCCAGTCCTTAGCCTGGCTAAGCTAAAGGGCCTTTCTCAAGCAGATTGTTTCACAGTCATTGTGTGGCAACACGGTTCTGAACTTTACTTGTCTTTGTAGTGTCTCAAAAAGAGTCTTCTCAGTAGTGTGGCAAAACAAGCATGTCTCTGGTAGTGGCATGGAGGAGAGAGAGCTAAAAAAAAAAAACGTGCGTGCACCTGCTGGTGCTCTGTGTGCGTGTCTGTCCTTTCCGTGTGCTCTGTTTTGCTCTTCTCCTCTCACTCTCTCTGCTGCATGGCCAAACCAAAGCCACGCCCCATCCCAGATTAGTCCCCAGTGCAAACAGCCATTGGCTGCCACGTAAAGAGGGGAACAGCCAATCTGCAGCTCGAAGGGAGATGACCACGTGGGGAAAGGGGAAGCAGCCTCGCTACCCTGACGCACTTAAAAATAACTTTACCAGAGACCGAAATAAACAATTACTTGTTTAGTTTTGAAATAAAAGTATCAAGTGTGTGTGTGTGTGTTTCTGTGAAACTGGCGCTGTGTTTTGCTGATGTGTGAAGCACGTTTAAGACCCAGTTTTAATAGACTTTTTGAAATTTGCTGCATTACCTCATGTGACTAATACCGTAAATTTTTAGATACCGTCACCATATTTAAATACCGCGCTATAACAAAATACCTTTATACCACCCAAGCCTAAGTTTGAGTACTTTTTTCGTGTGCTATAAGCTACTGTATATTGAAGCTTTGAATTAGGTCACTTTGTGTAATACATTTTAAATGACAGTTTGCCTTTTTAAATAATATTATTAACAAAAATGTACTTTTTAATGAACTTTTTTTTTTTGATACACTAGTATCTCACACCTATGTGTACATGTTGACGTTTCTTGTCTTTGAAATTTGTGACCATCTTTCTTTTCTCATCATAAAGTTTGTGAGGTGTAGATGCATTTTATAATTTATTAATTGCAGTGATTTTGTGTGTATTCTCCAGTTCAGTCTGTATTTCATATATAGGTAAACAGAATGAATCATTTGGGGATCTCCTTTCTAAGATCCTATAGCAGTATTTTTGCCAGCAATGTTGAATTGCTTCACCACAACCCTAAACTGTATTAAGTGGTCGAGATGTGTGGATGGATTACATATTGCTGACAAAACTGTTAATGTTATTTGCCAGCTGATTGAACACTCTATTAATGATGAGTTTTGTTTGGCAGTTTACTGGTGGTTCCTTGACGGGAAAGGAGCATCTAAAAAAACCAGAAGAGGAAGATCTTAGTAAACAGAGCAAGAAACGACCTCGGCCCGTTCTACTGCCTCACATGACCCCGCTGCTAAAGGTCAGACCAAATGTTCTTCTGAATTTTTAAATCGATGATGCTCAAACCAATTCTATATTCCCCTGCAACAGGACTGCCCAACTCCTGTTCTTTTTACAGAGTTTAGTATATGTTTACTAAACTGGACATATAATTATTTATCTTTAAGGCCTTACACACCGAACAAGATGCAGGTTAAAGACACATTACATTACATCAGAACTGTTCACTGTTCACACCAATCCTTGTTTCCTGAATTTCACTGCCTTGTTCAATGCATTTTCAATGACAAAATGCTAATTATGCAATTGCTAATATAGTACATCCAGTTTTGTGGAAAAATTAAAGGGGTCTGGAAAGTATTTCAAGAGCGAAAAATGTATAATTGGTGCCT